>JAOWAN010000043.1:3704369-3732164 GCA_028566635.1 Lobelia cardinalis
GACATCCTACTTTATCACTTTACTCTAAAACACGATACTGTGCACTTGCGGTTTATACGCACGTTTTGCGTGTATCAGTTTACATCTTTATCATTCTTCTATTGCTAGTTTGGTTTCCTATACTGATGCGGATTGGGGTAGTTGTCCTGATACTCGTATGTCAACTTCTGGCTATTGTATGTTTCTGGGTGATAGTTAGATCTCTTGGTCTTCTAAACGACAACCCACACTGTCTCAGTCTAATGCTGAAGCTGAGTATTGCGGGGCTATGAAATAGACATTCACTTTGTTCGCGAAAAGGTTGCACGTGATGAGGTTCGTGTTCTTCATGTTCCTTCTCGTTATCAGATTGCTGATATCTTCACAAAAGGACTTCTGTGCATACTTTTTGATGATTTTTGAGACAGTTTTGGCATTCGTCAACCTCCCGCTATGACTGTGGGGGTATAATAGATAATATAAGATTGAATACATAATTTTGTTATCATGTATATCTTTAGATATTTAAATTAGCTTTAATATATGATGTATATCTTTAAGAATATTTAACTTATACTTTAGGGTTGTATATATACTCCTAAGGAGGATGAATAAAGGCACGGTGATTACTTCTTTCAATTCACCATCCTGGGCATAACCCTAAACAAAAATGCAAATTTTCATAATCTAACCCTAAGGCTATTAACCCAACTTCCAAATTACAACCACAAGTAAACAAAAAAAAAAATGTTACTAAAAAACATGCCAATGGACAAAAGCCTAAGCAAACAAACCCACCTACTCTAAATCTCCTCGGAGATTGCCACATCATGTTTCATTACCACGGGCTTTGCCTCCGTCGGTGTGACAGAAGTAGCGACTTCGTCGACCACGGTATCCTCCATGCCGGTAGTCAAAAGAGGCATGGGTTCACCCGGCATAATGACCGCAAGTGGAACGAGTTGATTATCCAGAATAATGATGATTTCGCTTGGAATTGGAGGTTGGCAGCGGCGGACCACTACCCAATAACAGGTGCCGAAGTTCCTCATACGCGCGTTGGAAGGCCAATGGTACGTGGAGGACGACCCCGGGTATAACGGCGACCCGAGTATGGATGTAGTGCAGAGCAGAGAGAGCAAGGGTCTGAGTGAAATGGGATAAATGGACAGAGAAATGGGATAAATGAGTATGGATGAAGGGAGGTTTTATATTAAATGGTTCAGGCATTAGAAAAGATGAACTTTATGAGCTTTTCCCATTCAGATTTATAGAGCACATTTTCCCTATGTAGGCCTCTCCAGGCTTCCTTGGGCAGTGCATCTGAGTCCCTCCTGCCAAGTTCACTTACTTTGTCCGCCATTTGCAAGGGCAATCAGATAAGTTTGCTAGATTCGTTTGACAAATGCATTCGAGTTGACGGATATTGTAGCATGTTAGGGTTTTCTGTCAAATTTGGTTGGGTGATCGTAAACCCATATAACATTAAGGAGGTTTGATGTAATTTACTAAAATGAAAAACAAAGATCATTTTATGATCCGATATTGTGAGGTTTCCTATAAATTTGTGCACGCGCGTCCTTATTAGTAAAATTTCTAAGAGGAAACATCTTCTTAATATGATATTTCATTTTTAAATCATCATTTTAGAATATCATTATTTTCATTATGCAAAAGAGATTTAAAAAAAAAAAGTTATAAGCGGTGAGGATACGGGCAATTGGTATATCGTGTGCCTAGGCATACCTAGCAAGGTATGCCCATTTTATTCACAAATGTACATAAATTTTATGAATTATGTACATACTATAAATATGAAATACACATGAGTTATTTGATTATCATATTAATAATTATTATGTACATTTCATATTCATATTATATATATAATTTATAAACTTTATGTACAAAATAGGCATACCTTATTAGGTATGCCTAGGCACACAATATAATTTGCCAGGATACGGGTTCAGTTCTCACAATTTTTTGAAAGAAATTATTATCTTTTTGCATATCTCAACCTTCACCTCGGTGCTCCTTGTTGCTATGGATTTTAACGCATCTCCATTATTTGTTAATTTTAATTAATAAAAGCATTAAGGGTTGCGGTAATATCTCCTCCAACCTTTCTTTTAAATAAATGATTGTCATGTTTTGATTCAATTTTATATTTTTGGTTAATAAATCTAAACTTAAATTATTTTTACAAGAATTAAATTTTTATTGTTAATATATAAAAAATATTATTAATAGATTATTTGATAATTTTACTAAAATTGAAGTTTTAGTATTTAAAATACAATAAATATGTGGTGAATAATTATTTTAATAATATATTAAATTAACTTTTCAAAAACTAAATTAATAAAATACTCATTTAGGGGAGTGGGAGGGGGTTGACGGTCCTTGGTTCCATTTTGTATAAAAAGTAATTTTAGAGTTGTTGTTGTCGTCGTACTTTTCTGGGGCAAAGTGTAGAAATGGTCACTATCCTTTAAAAAATTTTGGAAAAAAATTTTTAAACTCAATATTATTTAATTTTGGTCCTTTTATTGAAAAAATTAAGCTCAATCAGTCCTAAATCCTAATTTCGATCAAATTAAATTTGGATTATAAATAAACATGCATGATAATTGCTAATGGCGAAAATAAAAACATCAAATTCACTCACTTCCTCCGTATTTTCTTCATTCTCTACTAGAAGAATATGAAAAAAGACAGAGAATTTGTGTGAATTTGATATTTTTTTGCTCAGCCATTTACTAAGTGTCATGCATGGTTATTTATATTTCAAATTTAATTGGACTGAAATTAGAGTTTAGGGCCGATTATATTTAATTTTTTCAGTACAGTACATGGACCAAAATTAAACATTATTAAATTTAAGGACTTTTTCCATAAAGCGTTTCCACATTTTGCCCTTTCTGATTCATACACGTCTATTTTTGGCTTGCAAAAAGTATCAATTTTACTTCAAATATGGGCCGACGGTAAACCACGTGATCAATCATGTTCTCATTCTTATATGCTCTATTATTGTTTTTATCATTGCAACAAATAACTTTTCTACTTTCAAGAAATAACTAACCCCCGGGCCATACATAGTTGGCAAATATTAGGAAAGTGTAATATGTGTCATGCTGGCGACCGGTACAATGGAGATTCGAGTCTTGAACGAAATTTTTAAAATTTGTGTCCCTTATAGATTAAATTTATCGATAAACTCAAGTTTCTAATCAGTTGGAACACATCTCACGATTTACCTCTTCCATCATTTCTGAAGACACGGGGTAGGAGCTCCTAAAATTAAAGTTTAACATTCAAGAAATAACTACTTGTATAGATTTGCATCCTTGTAAACAGGAACCATTAGTTTTATGGTGCAAGATCTCTAAACCAAATTGAAATACATGCTATGAGAAATAGGACAGTATGGGCTCCCATCAAACTCTTAGCATTATCCTTTGCTAATTTATCAGAAGCTCTCTAGAGTGGGGGTTCCTTAATGAAAAAACCCCGGTTTGCAGAGGAGAAATGCTACAAGTAAGAATACAAAATATATACATAAATCAAAATCAAATGTGTAAGGACTTTTTAGGTGATACATGACATGTATTCTACAACTTCTGCTTTTTCTTTGGCTGTAAGTTTGAGGTTAAACTCACTGGTCTCTTCTTAACAAATGCTTTGGTTCTGCTCTCTGATTCCTCGTCGTCACTGCTTTCACCATGGCTTTCATCTTTTGCAGATAGGCCGAATTCCTTGGCACTCTGGGCAACTCTTCTTTTTTCAGCATCTAACTTGGCACGTAATTTTCTTTCAACCGGGTCATTTGACATCACGACTTTGGACTGACGTGGAACTGCTGCACCAATTCCAAGTCTGCAAAATCTCACCATAATTAGACAAATGCTTAGATTCAGAATTTTTTAAATATTATTTCAAATACTGACCTAGCTGGTCGAGGTTCCAACAGTACTCGACCTGATTCATTCTCCATGGTCTTCGTCATACTATTAACCCATTTTTCAGCCTGTACATCAGAAAGTATAAACCTCAAAATAGATGAATAAAGTAGTTGGTTGTTAACACGAACAAACAAACAGAAAGAAGTCCAAAAATCGAAATAATGCCATAATAATATTCTAGAAGAGTCGAGGATATTAAGGGAGAAAGATATTATAAAGAGGCGGACAAGATATCCACCAAAAGCCATCAAAATATAAAAGCATACAAGAACACACAAATTAGTGAATAGCAGCTCTCTAATCCCTCGACAAATCTTCGAAAGATAAGCCATGGAAAGCTCCTGAGCTCCTAACCAAACGAGAGGACAGCACAGAGATCTTATCCCACACAAGCGAGAGGTAATTCTTGATCTCTATAAATTCGAGAATTCCTCTAAATCCAAATATTCCACAACAAGACGAACACGGGACAACCCCACAGTAAAGAAGCATCCCTCAATCGACCAAACTCAAATATCTGATCATACAAAAATCCTCTAGAGAGCGAGGCATGATACAAGTCTCTCCTTGCACCCCAAACAACCTACACCAAATGAGTCAAGCCGTAGAGCAATGCATAAACAAATGCTCGTGGGACTCGCGAGCTCCCATTCATAACACACATATATGGAGAAATAGATGTCTTTGGATGTCGCCGTTGCGTCAATCCTTAGTATTCAACCGATCAAGGACCGCTGACCGAGCAAAGAATGTGTACTGAAAACAGAACCTTGGACTTACAAATGAAATTTTTAGAGAGGAAAGTCAAATTGTATATGTGGGCGAAGAATTTTGGTGAATCACATGACCAAGAACGACCCAAACTTTCAGGAATCCAAATTGGACGATCAGATTGAGAATCTGAGGATCGGAAAGAAGACAACTGACATGATGAATGTGCAAACGACGTGGATTCTCTATCATTGAGTTTCCTGAAAAATAAAAATCCCTAGTAAGTTGACCCCCCTCCCTAACAAGAAAAGAAGCCATTGGAGCATTATGACAGCTAGAATGCCCAGAGTAAAAGAGAACTTAAAAGGGACGTTTTCCACCCAATGATCCTCCCTATTTTCTTGGTGGATTTATGGGAAAAGCAAGACCGTTCAAGGTTGGTTATATCCACTCCTTCCAGGTCTGAATTGCTGGCAGATTAGGAAAAGTAGAAACAATTCCAAGTTTGATGGTATTAATATGAATCAAGATCAGGTATTTAAAGCCATTAAATGCCAACTTAGTCTTATATGCCAAGCTTTCAAACTTCAATTTGCTTGCTAGGAAAAAGATGCTTTTTATGCTGATTACCTTCGGATGATGATCAAGGATTTTACAAATCCAGTTTGCAAATTAGTGATATGGAAAAATCCAAGAGATCATTATGTTAAACTTAATTGTGAGAGGGCTTCAAGGGGAAATCCAGATGTATCAGGAGGAGGTGTGTTAAAGGATGAGAAAGTTTTAATTCTTGGAGTTCTTGCTCACTTTTATGGTTTCAAGACCAACATGTGGGCTGAAGCTAAAGCTGCATCAGATTGTCTTTCTTTATCTTTTCAATCAGGTCATCTTCTGGTTTGGTTGGAACCGGATTCGGAAATTTTAGTGCAAATCATTCAAGGAAAGTGCAAGACTCCTTGCCTTATTCAGTATCTTGTGGATAGAATTAAAGAATGGCAAGAATGCACGTACATTGAAGTTTCTTAAGTATATAGAGAAGGTAATAAGGTAGCCAATATTCTTGCAAATCTAGGTATTGAACATTGTTGTAATTCTTCATTTTCTGCTTCTACACTTCCTAAATTAGTTAGTGGAGCAGGTAATTTAGATAGATTAGCCCACCCTTTTATTAGGTTGAAATGAGCATTGTTTTAAGAAAGAGAGAGATAAAAAGAGTAGAAGAAGTTGAGTATATAAATCAAACACTTATCTCATTGTGATAATCATCATTTATAGAAGTCCAACCAGGGAGTTAGTATAACATTGTCTCAACAACTAACACAGTGAAATAAAAAATGCAAATGTCTTTGAGACAAACAAGCAAAACGTGGTGGTCTGCACCTGAATGCGGTTATTAAGTTTTTTCTTTTAAGAATAATGCGAAGTGATGTGGCCATGGAGTGACTTTGCCTTGGGGTTGTATCGAATACGGAAAAGAATTCATGTAACTGACCCCATGTGATAGGCATTGAGGCTCAGCTGTTGAGATTACTTTTAAAAAATAAGAACTTCAGTGATGAGTTAATTTTTCACATGCACAATATACATGAAGAAAATTTGTAAGTCATGCCATGCAGGGTAAGGCACAGTCCAACAGATGCTGGGTTAAAAAAATCGCCATGTAAAACATGGGCATGCCATGATAAAATAAGGTCATTCACGGATTCCTCATCTCTCGGCATATAAAACAGTGGTCAACTAGAATTTAACCTTTTCTTCTCAAATTATCACCAGTTACAAGGCACTGAAGCTGCTAACCGAATGAAAAGACTTGACTGAGAATTATGCACTCCTACGGAGTGTCCAAGAGAAAGGATCCCATAGATAGGAAGGTCAGATGGGAGCACGAAGATGTGTCAAAAGACTTGACTGAGAATTATGCACTCCTACGGAGTGTCCAAGAGAAACAGTCAGTTCCTTCATTAGGGAGAGGAACAGTTGCAAATACTCCAAAATTTATCTACTGTCACCATCTCCATCCAAATCAAGAATATTTTGTCAAAAATGAGACCTTCACACAAGCTAGTCATTCATTGAGGCCACAAACAGGGAAAATACATCATCCTTTTCTAAAGAGATAATGGTACAACTTCAGGCAAGTTAAACATCGTAGAGAACCTCCACACAGTAGTCAATCCAACAATGAACTTTCTCGTCGTCATCCCACCTGAAATTGAACACTTTCACAAAGGGCTGCAGCTCAAATACCTGACCAAGCAGAATAAACTCACTTCCGTTGACACTTCGTCAGAATGCCAAGAGCTGCAGGAGAGTGAAGCTCTTGTAGTACTCATATTTCATGATTTTATACATCAAAATCAATCTCAACTGCTTTCGATTCTTCACTCACATATGTTTTTTGAGGTTTTGTTCCTGGGTTCCTTGTTTTAAATGCTTCATAGTTATTAAAGGCACGCCTAGGCGCCGGGCGCAGGTTTTGTGCCTTGATAGGGTTAGGCGAGGCGCTGTTCATCGGGCGAGGGATTTAGGCGCGCCTTTTGGCTAGGCGTGCGCCTTGTCTAATTGCGCCTAGGCTCCAGGCGCACATAAGGGTTAAAACTACGTAGTTTTGCTTTGTTTATGGTTAATATAGGGCAAGTAAAATACCCAATTCAATTCATTAATAACGCGGACTCCCCAGACGAAGGAAAGAAGAACGACCGGTCGCTTCTCTTCTGGACTCCCTTCGGCCACCATCCCACCCTCCGGCGACCCTCCTCCACCGCCGACGAGCTCTGAACTTTCAGGTATGTTGTTTTTTTTTTCTTCATTTCTGTCTTCTCTTCTTCTTTTTTTCTTCTCTTCTCTGCTGTTCTTCTTCTTTTCTCTGTTCTTCTCTCTTATTCTGCTGTTCTTTTTTATTCTTGTTCTTCTCTTCTTCTGGTTCTCTTCTTCTGATTCTCTTCTTTTTTTTCTTTCTCTTCTCTTCTTTTTTATTCGACTCTTCTTTTTTTCTCTTCTTTGTTGTTTCTTCTCTTCTTCTTTCTTTTTCTGCTCTTCTTCTTCTTTCTTATTCTTGTTCTTCTCTTCTTCTGGTTCTCTTTTTCTTTTCTCTTCTATTTTCTTTCTCAATTGTTCTTATTCTTGTTCTTCTTTCTTATTTTGCATTCTGCTCTCTTTTTTTCTCTTCTCTGCTACTCTTCTTTTTTTCTTCTCTTTTCTTTTCTCTTCTTCATAACCAAATGTTACTGAAACTGAACCAAAATGTTATTCTTGCAATTGAGGGATAGAGCATGTAGATATATCGCGAGATTGATGTACAATACCGGTATTGCTTTTAATGCGGTGAACTATAAGAGCTTTCATGCTTTGATTGAAGCTATTGAGCAATATGGCCCGGGCATGAAGCCACCAAGCTTTCACGAGGTGAGGGCTACCTTGTTTCAAGTTGAAACAAGAGGTAGAATTTGTTAATGATACATTGGAGGAGCAGAAACAAGAGTGGGCAAAGAAAGGGGCATCTATAATGTGTGACGGTTGGAAGGATAAGAGAGAGAACTTTAATCAACTTTTTGGTGAATTCTCCTAAGGGCAGCGTGTTCATTGAATCAATAGATGGTTCAGATTATTTCAAAACAAGTGAGAAAATGTTTGAGCTCCTAAGTTAGACACTGCAGATGGTTGGAAAAGAAAATGTTGTTCAAGTTGTCAAGGATAGTGCTTCGAACAACAAGCTAGCCGGTATGTATTTGGTTTCAATATTATTCAAATACATTTCTTTTAAGTGTCAAATGTAAAGTGTTTCCATTTAATTAAGACGAACATATTCCTTTTCTTACTACAACAGGGCCAAGTATCCCCATCTTTTTAGGACCTCATGTGCGGCGCATTGCTTGGAATTGATACTTGAAGATATCTTTAAAAAGCCACTTTTGAAGAAAACCCTCCACAAAGCCATAAAAATGAATTCTTTCATTTATAGTCGACCAGGGATTGTGAACATGATGAGGAAGTTCACTACCAAAGAGATTCTAAGGCCAGCAAAAACTCAATTTGCTCCTGCTTCAATCACACTTTCGAGGCTTCATGAATTGAAAGCCAACTTGCGGTCCATGTTTGTATCAGATGATTGGAGCAAAAGTAAGTGGATAAAAGAGTTGGGTGGTAAATAAGCCAAGGAAATTATTCTTGGTCCTGCATTCTAGAGGCATATTTTGTTTGCCCTTAGGGTGCCTTGCCCACTTATTAAAGTTCTTCGGATTGTTGATGGCAAGAGAAGACCTGCCATAGAGTACATTTACGAGGCTATGGACACAGCGAAGGAAATAATTGCTAAGTCTTTTAATGGTGATGAAGCCAAGTATAAAGCGATTTTTGAAGTCATAGATGCACAATGGACTATCCAGTTACATCAACCTCTACATGCAATCGAATACTTCTTGAATCCCGAATTCTTTGACAAGAATGAAAAAATTGAAGAGTATCAAGAAATTCATGATGGATTGTACTCGTGCATTAAGCGGCTTATACCGGATGGTGCCTTACAAAATAACATCATTGAGGAGATATCAATTTATACGAAAGCGGAGAGTCTCTTTGGTAGGAGTATCAGTAAGGCCATTAGACAGAGTGATACAAGAGCACCAGGTTAGTATTGTCTCTAAGTATCTTCTATAATTCTACTTCTACCGTGCAATATCAATACTAAGTTAATGTAAACACTTAATAGCTGATTGGTGGGCCTCATATGATAGTTCAACTCCTAATTTTCAAAAGTTCGCCAAAAGTTCTTAGTCCGACATGTAGCCCGTCCGAATGTGAGCAGAATTGGAGTTTCTTTGAGCATGTAAGTGAATTTATGATAATGTCAAGGAGATATTGATATAAATTTCTTGTTTTAATCTAATTTGTTTAAACACGAAAATTTTGCAGCTTCATAGCAAGAAGCGAAATAGGTTAACTCAATCTCGCTTGAATGATCTAGTATTCGTGAAATACAATAGAGCGTTGAAGCGTAGATACAATGTACAGGACACAATTGATCCCATTTTATTGGATGAAGTCGATGACATCAATGAATGGTTGACGAGAAATGTCGAGGATGAGAATGATGATCTGGTCTTCGAATATGAATCACCGACATGGACTTCGGTTGCTAGAGTTGCCGGAGTTGGAGAGCCAACTCATCACACGTGATCGACTCCAAGAAACTTGAGGATGGGGACTTCTACATCTACATCTACATCTCATCTTTACCTTATAGATGAAAACGATGAAGATGAAGATGAAGATGGAGATGATAAGGATGAGACTGAATTTAAAGAGGCCGACGAAGTTGATGATGGTGTATTTGAAGATGAGGATTGATATTAGAATCCTAGGATTGAGATTTATTGCCGTTTTGTTTGAACTTTTACTTCTATTTATGCTTGTTTACTTGTTTAGAGGTTATTTCGTGATTGGTTGCATGTTTTGAACATCTTTTTTCTATTTATGACTAATATTGTTGTTTTGATTTACTACTTGAATTTAATTTATTGCTTATGTTGATGTTGTATACGACTATATTAGTTGTTTAGTAAATTTTAAGCATTTTTTGTGCGCCTTGTCGCACGGGCGTGCACCCGCCTTGCACCTAGACCCCGGACACACCTTTTGCGCCTTGGTGCGCCTTGCGTCTTTAATAAATATGAACATAATGGTGGAAGATAAAACGATCAAGCAAATGAAACTGATCAATTTTCCATGTGACCGAGCAAGAATGGAGGGAAAAGATGGGCCATAGTGATTATCAAAGCATGAAACTGTGTTGTGAGGAAACAACCACTTATTTTATGCCTCTTCTATGACCTCTTTATCTAGTCCATTTACATATCCAAATTGGGTAAGCTAGTAACAAAAGGCATTCAAATGCTTCGCACCACGTCTATTCTTCCCAGCTTCTCCTTTAATGTTTGCTCTATATTTCTTTCTTGTGGCGGATGCCGGATGGGCTCTGTTTGTGAAATTCCTTAGCAACAAAAGTCCCTATTATTTTACTATGATGTTGGATTTATTACTCTCTCTAACAGGGGGCATAAGGGAATGGCTGTTTGAGGTTTCAGGATTTTGAAATGTGCAGGCAGAGATACTTAATTCCCAAGTCTCGACAAGAAGCTCAACTATCTTCAGGACAAAACCACCACACTGGCAACTATATATGATTCCTGATATCACTGTTTAAACACCAGAAATCGAACTTCAACACGTAAACTCCAGCGTGAGTTCTATTAAATGTCATCCACAAGCATTGTATATATTAGGGCCATCAAGTGCAAAAGAGGCCACTTCCTAAAACATGCCAAACGCTAAGTTTGTATTTAGTAGACCACTAGGAGCACCTTAAGCAGAAACACACTTGGTAAGTTGCCTAAGGCGTTCAAGCATAAGGTGCAAATCCATCAAGCATGAGATGGAATATACGAGACACATAAATCTGTATACGGTCTGTTATTATTTACACTCTACTAGAGCCAAACAATCTCATGAGTTAATGTTCAGTACCAAAATTCTTCGTCCACATTTACAGATTAACTTTCCTCTTTACCATTTCATTTGGAAGTCCAAGATCCCGTTTAAATACAAGGTCTTTGCTTGGTCAGTGGTCCTTGGTTGTTTGAACACTAATGATCGGCGGCAAAGGAGACAACGGAAAATGTATATCTCTCCGGATGTGTGCTTCATGTGTATGAGAGCTAGTGAATCTCACGACCATCTGTTTATGCATTGCTTGATGGCTCGAAGTCTTTGGTGCAAGTTGTTTGGTTAGAGGGTGAGACATCCATTACGCCTCGCAGCGTGGAAGAGTTCATTATGATTAGCCATGTGGGCTTTGGTAGATCGAGGGATGCTTCTTTCCGGTGGAATTGTGCCGAATTCAGTTTATTGTAGAATATCTGAATTGAGAGAAACTCTCGGATCTTCAAAAATCAGGAATTATCGCTTTCTTTGTTGTGGAAAAAGATTACGGTGCAATCTTCTCTATGGGCTAGAAGTTTTGGCGCTTTTCCGGATTTGTCTGTGGGAGATTTAGCTAGAGATTGAAAAGCTGTTGTAAAGTAATTTCATGTGTATCCATTGTTTTTTTGATGTTTTTGGTAGATTTCTTGTACATTCTTACCCTATCAATAATATTCTTCTTTTATCCAAAAAAAAATAAAATAATCTTCAGTACCAATATTGTTGTTAGCAGAAAATTAGTAATAACATGGAAAATTCATCATAGCTGAAGTGCTATAGATAATTTATGATAAGCCCAGTTTTTTATTATAATAATCAAAACCAGGAAGTTAGAAACCCCACGACTTTGGAATACTTTCTCTTGCGACGTTAACTATCAAAATAAAACAAGACGTTAACTATCAAAATAAAACAATTCTTTTATACAATCTTTAAAGAATCCAACTACTAGGACCATTAATAGTTAGGCGATCCTCTTTTTCCTTTCTTGTTCAAAGCTTTGAGAGGATTCGCCAAGGCGATCCTCTTTCTCCTTTCTTGTTCACTTTGGTGGTTGATTTCCTTGGTAGGTTTCTTCGAAGGAGCGAAGAAAGGGGTGTCTTAGAGGGTTGTTTGGTGGCTAATAACAGGATGAGGGTTTCTCACATCCAATATGAAGATGATACAACTTTGATCAAAGCCTCGAGGAGTTTCTTAGCGGGCATGTACTCCAAAATAGAGATCCAGCAAATTCTAATGCGAGAACCCAGTTCAAAAGTCCATCACAGAAAGTCACAAACGTGGGATTTTAATCCCGCATAGTGACCCTTTAAGCTAGACAAGAAATAGTTGCCACCTCAGATTGTTGATTAGGACACATGCAAAAGAGACTGGGTATGCCAACTAAGTTAGGTATTAGGAAGGTGTTAGACACCTAATCCTCTCTAATTCAATGTCTCTAGGGTTATCTAACATGCTTGTGATCCTATTGGTTTGGCCAAATGGTTTTGGCAACATATTTATGAAAGTCAAACATGGCACAAATTCCAACATGGGAGTAAAGATGACAGGATGTCAAAGATGTGATCCTAGGTCCATAGCTGGTCTAGTAGCGTCAAGTCATTGTCAACAAAAACGAGCAGCAAAATGCACTAAGGCTTCCTTGGTTAGAGTTAGTCAACTAGAATTGATCAGCGTCAACTCTGGTCAATTAGCATAACTAAGGCACTTAAGGCTTAGCATGTCATGATTAGCAACAAAAAGAAGAAAAGTAGCGAACATGACATTCGCAACAAAATGTAACACATAGGATCAAGTGTAACTCATACTTGAGGCTAAGTGTGTTGGTAACTTTTGTGACTAGATATTATCATTATACTAATTTTTAAGTTATTTAGAAGTACGCATTTGCGTTCATAAGAAGCCCAAATTTTTATCCTTTTCATTTCTGTTTCCACACACTTTGCTAGAGCCAAATCGGGCATCGAAAAGGAACTACATTGCAGGCATCAATGGAGAAAAGCTCTCTCAATCTTTTCTTATCAAATAGACAACTTATATGTACCATAACAACATAAATAAAGAGTAGTATTGGAAGCCCTTTGCCTCCCATTAGTTTTAAATATAAAGTTTAGAGGACCTGCATTAATCAAAAGTACTTCCTCCATCCCAAATGAGTGTCTTATTTCCCCTTTCTAAAAGTCAACCAGTATCTCCGTTCCCATTTAAAGAGGGACACTTTGAAGTTCATGGTCAATTTGACCAATATTTAAGCTGATGTTGAAAATTTTTGTATGTGAATACTACAAGTCATATTTTCATAGTTTTGGAAAAAATAAATATCATATTCACATTCGCACATCAAAAGGAGTCACTTGATTGTAAGAGTCAAAGCGTCCCTCTTTAATTGGAATGGAGGGAGTATTATGTATCACAAATTTATTGTGTTTTATAGTCTTTTAGATTCTAAAATTTGAATCTTTGTAAGAATATTAAGTAAACTATCAATGAAATTTTGTATAACTTCGCAACAAGTCAATTCTTGTAAAACAAATGGTCAAAGTTTAATTAAGTTGACCTAAAAAGATCAAAACAGGACACCTCATTGTTGTATTCTTTTCCATCAAAAGATATGCATTCATTTGTTGACTTTCTTGGCTAGGTTCATCTTTCTCTCTTACCCCACAATCATTCTCTCTATCTCTCTCTTATGTTTCCCTATTAGCGCAATTACATTGTCTGACATCATTCTTAACTCACGGGTAAACTGAAATTCATTACTTGTTATTCATTATAACTTGGAAACTGATACCATGATAGTGAATATTCTAATCTACTGATTAATAGACAACTTACGGCATAGTGAATATTTGATCACTATCAGTAACTGCAGAGAGAGAGAGAAAGACCTGTAGGTTTGAAGCCAAAACTGAAGTCACATAAGTCAGGTTGCACTGCAAAGAACTTTCTTTTAGTTTCTTGCAGTTTAATACTAGTACAATGCTTTTTGCTCCAGTAAAAACCTATTTGCTAATCATAAATTGCCAAATATCACCAAAGGAAAAAGAAAGGGGGGGGGGGGAATATATCTAACCATTCTACGAGAAGGTCTTTCAACATGCCTGTCTAGAAGCAGTGTTAAGCACCTGGGAAGAGCAAAGGAAGTGGTCACCCTGTACCAAACCATTTAATGTAGAAAGGAGAAAATGTATATGTTACCAAATAAAAACATACCAGAAAAAGAGTACTAGAATCCAAGCTCTAGTTCTTGCAGATTTATTGGTTATAGTATTTGAATGGTCTCCGAAGAAAAGATAATTGCCCAACTGGACACCAATAAGATACATGCCCCAGTAGCCTGAGAGAAGAAAATAAAATGACTGATGAATAAGTGTAGCATCTGACAAGAAAAGAGCTAAAATAAATAAACAAATTAAAATCTACAAGGTTTTTGTTGTTACTTTAAGGGCTTCACTATATGAAGTTTGAAGAACATATATGATATACCATCAAAAGAAGAAAAGGAATCGAGAATAAAACCATATGGAGTTACTTTAAGGGGCTTCAAAATCTGAAATTTGAAGAAAGTTCTTTGTCGAAAGAGTCCATGACTAATTTCTACATATGGTGATCCTTTCACATGTCAAATGTACTGTCCTTATTGCAAAAAATAAAAAATAAATAAAGTATTGCCTTTGACAAAACAGACCAAAAACTATTAAGAAGAAAGAAATGCAACTGTAGAATATAGTATTCCAGAAGTGGAACAAAGGTACCATATTGCATCGAGGGGAATTCTCAACCTAGCAACAAAACCAGGGAGAGAGAGAGAGAGAGAGAGAGAGAGGGATGCTTCACCTAGTTTTACCATTACTATAAGCTAATAACAGCTCATAAAATGCATTGTAAAGCAAGAGAATAAAATTACATCACACCTTTCAGCCAGTCTTTTTATACCCTCTTGTAAGTATCTTAAATGATCAAGAGGAAACTGCAGCACAGATGGAATTGATTTGGCTATAAACCCTCCTTAATAAGCTTCACTTATACCCACCAATGTAAATAGTTTTGAGTGAGAATCAAATAAACAACCAATCAGAGAAGAATTATATACTCTTGAGTGAAGTGATCTCCAATTGACTCTTACCAAAAATACTAAATATCCCTTCCTTGTTTTGGCTAAGAATATCTGTTCCCCTTGTAGCAGATAGCAGATACACATTTAATCCTAGCATCAAACAAACCTGGTAGCCTGAAAAAATTTATAAACTCATCTGAGTTAAACAATAGTGAAAAACTCTTAATTCGGGATACAAAAACAGACTGAAACAGAAGAGAACTATACCGATTAGTATAACGAAACCTAGAATCCCACAATAACAGGGGGGAACATTAATTATTGATGTCAGTATTGATACAGAAGCGAGAGTGAAAAAGAAATTCCAGTGCACTCCATATTCCCCCACATGAACCTACAAAAGGCAAAAGAGCGAAATCATGTATAAGAAGCATGAAAATGGAATAATCTGAATTACATAACCACAACAACATGTACATCATAATTTATCACATACATACAGCCAAATGAGATTAAGCGTTTCATTAGCTGATTTCAAAGTTCTACGTATGGCAAAGTGCACCGTAGGATTGTTAAATTATAAAGCACCAAGCTATATTTTTTGATACAGCTGAGGGAGCAACATATATTATCTTTCGGTTAATGGTGTCACTGGTGAACAATTACTACAACAAGAAGTCACTGGTGAACAATGACAGACTTTAAGAAATCAAGTCAACAGAGTAACTCAAATTCAGGTCACACAAAGCGTATGTGTCTTACACTATGATACTAGTGCAGAAGAAAAAATGAATCCAATTAGATGATAACTAAAAACGCATCAGTTCTTGATATATAAACATGTATCCTTCTTTGGATTGAAATAATTTCGAAGATAAACATTTATGTTAGATATGAGTTAACGAAGTTCAAACTTCCAGAAATAAGAAAAGGAAACAAATAATAGAATAAGAATATATGTATACTCTGTTTAAGAACTACACACTACATTGTTGCCAAGAATCTGCCAAAGAGAGCTTGCAGAAGATTTAATTTGGAAACCATAATAGATTCATCTTCCAAAGAGACTACCCTCACCCACGGATGAAAACAAACTACCAGCATTAGAAATAATCATTTCTAAAATATTCATCGAAAATAAATCTACCATGCTGTACTTGCTCTCATAATCAACAGTATAATCCGATAGCATTCACTAAGAGAGGGAGGGGGGGGAATAGAATCTGTTTCACCAAAGTGGCGCTGATTCTGGGTTAAATCTCCATCTGGTATTTTTAATGGTAAGGCCACTAAGTGGTTTGAGGCGTCTAGGGGCTTACGTCAAGAAGACTCATTGTCCCCCTTTTAATATACTTTGGTGGCTCATGTCCTCATCAGCTTAATTTCAATACGTGAGGAGGACGGTGGGATGTCTGGGTGTCTCATTGATAGTTAGGGATGAAATTATAATGCTCATCTTTAGGAGTAACCACAAATTAAGAATGGCTTTTCTCTTCTTCAATATTTGAGTTCATTTCTGGACTTAAGATAAACCGTGCTAAGAGCGGGCTCGCAGAGGAGGTCCAAGAGGACAGTGCTAGTATGTAGGAACATCCCTCAAGTAGGAAAATGGTCCTGGTGATTTCTTCTGGAGCAATAGGCTATTTGGCAAAAAATTATCACAACAAGCTTGGCATGCATCAAAATGGATGGGACTCTTCCATCAGCAGCTCAATCACCAATTACTGAAAGTTTATTCATCAAAGCGGCCTTTTGTTCCTTGTCTCTAATTCAGTGTGGGTGGACCTTTCTGATATGGCAAGATTTTTGGGTGGCTGGTGTGTTGATTTTTTCTTGATTTCCTCGCCTTTATCATATTTCATCTGTTCATTTGGCTCCGTTTTATGAGTGAAATTCAACAGGCACCGATGGCCACTTTTTGGGAATCTTAAGGACCATAAGGAGGTGGTTAATCTGCTAAACATTTTTTCCAGTGCATTTCACTTTGGTTGGATTCTGCTTCATAGTTTTTGGAGTGTTTTGGATTATACTTGTGTTGTCCTTTGGCCTCATCAGGTTTTCAACTCCAAGACCATTCATTCATGCATCCTTAAAATGGATCGCTCATGTGTCTTTTGAAGTCAGGATATTTGTGTCTTCCTTGGTTCCTAACAAGCTTAATACAAATGACATGTTGCAAGAGCGCAGACCTTACGAGAAGATTCATCCTTCTAGTGTGTTATGTGTAATACTTTCCTCCAAGTCTCCTGAATATTTGTTTCTGCATTGCAGTATTGCTTGGTTTCTTTATGATTATTTGGAGTTTCTGGTGTAGAATGGGTTTGCCCCAGCTGTTATTTACCCTTGTTCCATATGAAGTTTCGAGGGTATAGGCAACACAAAGATAAGAATTTGTTGAGACCATGTGGGGTGTTTTCTCTCTTTGGTGAATCTGGACAAGCGGAACTGCAAAAGTTTTAAAGACCAGGCTGTGCTGATGTCTCATTTGTGGGATACAAGTGGTATTCACATGGCCTGTTTGTGGCAGCTAGGATGCTTTTTGAAGGATTCCCATTTCGGAGATCCATAGGGATTGGGTGCTTTGTCTTTTCTTTTTAATCATGTACTTCTTGCAATTTTTTCTTTTGATGCCTTTGTGATGGATTTATCATCCATCTCTTCATATCTCCATTTGTCTATCTTCAATTTCTTAAAAACTTCTTTTGTAATAAATGAATTACTTTAGTAAACAAAACCAAATTCAGATGACATCCAAAGGTAGAGATGTAAAGGTTGCCAATATATCTCACAGTCACAAGTTTGTTGCATATAATGGAAAACACAGGCTTGGTAAAAGGAAGATAAAAATTTGATTTGACATTATACACAAATAGAACATATTTATGAAATGATAAACACGAACACGTGCACATGCAGTATTACAAATTCTTGCAGTTGAGAACCCAATTACAGTCTAAGTGTTATCTCAAAAGTAAACAGGCATTGTCTTAGCGCAGGTTTCATTACTGTAACTTGAAGAGGTCAAACTACTAAAACTCTATATCCCTTCCAAGGCAATGGCAGAAGCCTTCTGCCTTTCGAACTCCCTTTTCTGTAATCAATTTTTATTTGTATGCACAAGAGGCTACTAAACAATTCAATTGAAGAGCTTAAAATAGAAACAATTTGGCGTTCAAGACTTACGTCCATTTAAAATGCATTTGATATTGAAAATCATAACTAGCCTTCTATTTGAACTAATAAGAACAGATGACAGTCCTCCAGCAATGCCATAAACCACATCTTTAGCTATAGAAAGTCCAGTTTGTTAATTAAGTCAGACAACCTAGAACATATCAAGTGCTTGTTGTCGTACACTCTTATCAGATGTGCTCTCACGTGGTAAGTCACTGCTTGCCCTTGTTTTAATTTTTAACTGTTCCAACATTGTTTGCTTGTCTCCCTCACTCTTATCATATGTGCTCCTTCACTTGGTCAACAACTGTCTCCCACTGCTTGATTTAACTTCAACTAATCATTCGTGCCCAGAATCCTATAAAATGAGATTCAGCTGACATCCAACGTAATCGTACCGATTTATCACGGTCCTAAACATACAAGCAAGGGTCAAAATTTAATTGGTTGAACATTTCAGTTCATATGGAAGCTGACAACGCACTAGCTCGAACAACAAAACATAGGTGTTCCAATTGAAACCCCGCAGCCTTGCTAGAAGACGTAACAAAAAATTATCATAAAAAGAGAGGAGTATATGTCAAGAATAAAGACGACAGCAAGACAATATTTCGAACTTCCTTCTATTCCTGACCGTTGCAGGAATATATCTCATCAAGATATGACAGATCTTTGCCATTAACGGAGTCTATGGTCTATTGGGCTCTAATGCTTCAGTTAAACCGAGTTTCCTTTTCAATCATACATAAATATCAACCTCTTGCTCCATCTTTCATGCCATTCTCTCACCCGTCCTAATATGTGCATCCTGTTTCATGCACAAAATGCAGCAGCTACCAAATCAGCCCCTCTGTTGTTATTTAGTTTGATTTTTTCTTACAGTTTCTGGTTCGTCAAAACAAAGGAGAACCCTTGGCCACCATATACCTTCCCTGCTAATAAGTTACTTTTAACTTGACGTGTTTATTCCTATGACATCTACTTTTTGTCATTTTAGAGCATTGTTTCCGTGATCCACTGAACCCTTAATTGTAAGAATGATATACTACACCACCAGAGAACCCAAGAACTTTTGTAGTCAATAGATGATGCTTCTATTCAGTAATAACATTTATATGTTACAGAATTAATATAAACAGCATTTTAACTTCACATTTTTTGCCCCAACTTTTCCAACTCAGAAATAGCTGCACCTAGTCTTGTCAAGGCATTGTTTTTATGTATTTATACTCCCCCCATCCAAAAAGATCTTCCCATTTGACTATTTTGGTCAACTTGACTCAACTTTGATCAAAGTTTTAAAAAACCTACTGAATATTATCAAATTGTAAAAATAAAATTATTGATTGTTTATCTAATAAGGTTCTAATAACTATTTTTACAATTTCATAACATTAATTAAAATTTTGCAAATATTTGGTCAAAGTTGAATCTAATTGACCAAAAAAGTCAAATAAGAAGATCTTTTTGGAACGGAGGGAGTATATCGTATTCATATCTAAAAGAATGTCTACAACCTCGCTTGAATAAACAGTTATTTTCTTGCACATATACCTAAAACATCCAAATTTAGGTTCTTTGCGGTCCAACAATTGTCCGCATCAACTTTGCTTATCCAAAGTTCCAAACAGATGGAAATTTCAGTCAGCAACACCAGTCAGATCGTCATCTCAGCCAAAAATCGTGGGAAATTTCAGAAAACACATAGTCAAGCCATTTAGCAAGAGCTAGATATGAAAATTTCAGACAACCATAAAATTACTAGCAAACAATTAACACTAAGAATGTTGACCAGACTCACTAAATCAAGGCCGAGCACAAACACACTTTTGCTTACTCTGCATGCGATTCACACCTTTCGGCCATTTCTCATATGTGACTTATCACTATCATTACTTAATATGCAGTAACCCAGAGGTACATCTACTGAAAGCACAAGGGCCAACTAAAGATCACTCTACCTGATAATCCACACCTGTTGTAAAAACAAGTCGAGCAAACCCTAGAAAAAGCAGAGGGCTAGTCGACAACAGTGCGTTTCTTAATTTCCTATAGCAAAGACAAAAAAGAACATCAATAACACAGTGATACAGACAGAAGAGCCAGGTAACATTCAGATAAGAATCCACATATTAGAGCAGCAAATACAATAAAACATTAAAGCTTCAAAAGGATTATCCTAGATATTTTTTCCAAAACCAAAAAACATTAAACTTTGGACAAGAACAGTAAGAGGTCAATGAAAGTAAAGCGAATTAGACATAGCTAGATTAATGTGAAACTGGACGAGGAATCATTTTAATTGCGAGTAAATTCTACAGCTCGCCATATAATTACCCCACCTCACGACAATGCCAATTCATGAGAAAAGCGAGTGCTAAAACAATAATCCCTCTTTTCCAAAGTGACAGTCACCTATTATATTTTGATCTGTGGCAAACGAAAGTCCAATCGATCTGGCACATTTTCTTCTACATTTTTCATTCCTTCCTTCTCATTTTCTAGATTATGCACTCTACATCTCATATGATTTGCCTAGTACATCGAGGTTCCCAAGGCCTATAGCCATTCATAACTGTGTTACCATGAATGCTCTGGTAATAAGTGAATTGAGGTAGACGTCTGAAAGAGTGTCCTTTTTTTCCCCCTTTTTGCTGGGATAAAAATTAAAAAGGGATGTTTATTTAGGAATGGAGAGAGTGGTTTCTTGATGTGCATGCCTTAACAATATTGGCACTAATTTTGGACATTGGGAGCTTTCTTGTTCATCTGAAAGATTTAAGGTAACAACTGTAGGAACATGCATCACATCATGATCCTGTCAACCACTGTAAGGTAATGAAATTTCAGATCCTTAAAGCATTAATGCTTTATGTGCCTATGATTGTGAATATCATCAAAATTTATTTCTAACTCCGCATGTGTCACGCTTAGAGCCTTACTCTCACAGCCGGTCCCAAGCCCGGATTAAGGAGGAGGGTTGTGTTAGGTAGTCTGATAACCTGGGTAAAACTTTGTCATATCTCTTATGAACAGTCATCCTAATAACTTTTGCGTAAATGCTATGACGTCAAAAATTTTATGTGCCATGTCGCAACTGCCTGAAAGTGTTGCAGTAAAGCAAGGGGCATCACATCTCCACCCGGGTGTGATTGATATTCAATAATGGTATTCGGTGCACTTACTTCGTGCTGCATCGAATATAGGCTAGAGGCGCCACACCGTCATCCAAGTGTGGTAAAAAATGAGCAAGATGAGTAGAAAATTTTCTGCTAGGGTTAAATTAGCAACTTGGAACATGGGAACTACGGCGTGTAAAGGGATATAGTTAGTAGATATTATGATTAAAAGAAAGATTAATATAGCGTGCCTACAAGAAACAAAATGGGTAGGAGAGAAAGCTAGAGAACTTGAAAACACAGGATTTAGATTACATTATACCGGAAAGGATAGAAAGAGAAATGGGGTTGGCATAGTAGTAAATAATGATCTAAAAGAAGATGTCTGTAATAAGAAAGGAGATAGAATCATACTTACAAAATTAGTATTAGGAGAAGAATTAATTAATGTAGTCAGAGCCTATGTGCCGCAAGTGAGACTAGATCAACGTATTAAAGATCAATTTTGGGAGGACTTGGATGAATTAGTTCAAGGGATACCTGAAAGCGAAAAACTCTATATTAGGGATTTTTTAATGGCATGTGGGATAAGCCCACGTACCGTATGAGGTGGTGCACGGAGGATATGATTTCGGTGATAAAAATTATGGAGGAGTAGCTTTATTAGATTTTGCGGTTGCTTACGACCTAGTGATAGCGAATACATGTTTTAAGAAAAGGGAAGAACATTTAGTAACATTTAAAAGTGGATTCGAAAAGACTATTTTTTTAAGTAGAAAAGCTAATAGGCTAACTTGTAAAAAGTGTAAGGTAATTCCAGGAAAGAGTCTCACTTCACAACATAGAATAATGATGCTTGATATCGCTCTCGAGAATAAAAGACAACGTAAGAGTGACACTAAAATGCCAAGAACTAAGTGATAGGATCTGCAAGTCGAAAAACTAGGTTTATTTAGAGAGAGATGATAAAAGATGCGACGTGAAACATAAAGGATGAGACGAACGAAATGTGGAATAAAATGTGTGTGTGCATTAAAAGGGTGTCAAAAGAGGTAGTGGGGGGAGTCTAAAAGGCAAGCGACATATAGATAAAGAAACATGGTGATGGAACGAGGAAGTCCAAAACGTAATCCGACTAAAAAGGTATGAATGTTGTATAAATGCGAGGTGAAGTTTTCCTTCCAAAAGATCAAAAGTGAGAAAGCTTTAGGACCTGATGAAATACTCGTTAAGGTATGAAAATGCCTAGGTGACGTAGGGGTGTCTTGGCTAGTTAAGTTATTTAATAAAATATGATGACAAAGAAGATGCCAGATGAGTGGAGAAGTAGCATTATAGTACCAATATACAAATATAAAGGCAATGTTAAAAGTTGCACGAATTATAGAGGCATTGAACTTACGAGTCACACTATAAGCTTCGGGATAGAATAGTTGAAAGTAGACTAAGGAGTGAGACCAAGTATCGGAGAATCAATTTCGTTGTATGGCACGTAAATCATCAATAGAGGCTTTCTGCATATTAAGGAGATTGATGGAATGCTATAGGTAATGGAAAAACGATCTAAACATGATTTTTATTGACTTAGAGAAGAATACGATAGAGTCCCTTTTTTTTTTTGGATAAAAGAAAAATATTATTGACAGGGTAAGAATGAACAAAGAAAGGTGAACAAGAAATCCACCAAAAATATCCAAAAACAATGGATACACATGAAATTACTCTATAGCAGCTTTTCAATCTCTAGCTAAATCTCCCAAAGACAAACCCGAAAAAGTGCCAAATATTGTCCCTAGAGAGTTAATTTGGTCGGTCCTTAGACAGGAAGGGGTTAAAGTGAGATATATTGAAATTATTAAAGATATATATCATGGGGCATCGTGGTAGTTAGAACCACGACAGGAGAGACACGTGAGTTTTCAATCACTAGAAGATTACACCAAGGAGCGGTCTTAAGCCCGAATAGTTTTGCCTTAGTAACGGATGGACTTCCCACAGGTCCCGTACATCTACATGATGATATACCTTGGTGCATTGCTATTTACCAATGACATTGTTCTATTCAGTGAAACAGGTTATTGCTAAGGTAGAAAAAATGGAGAGAAGCTTTAGACGTCAAAGGTATAAAATAAGTAGGAGAAAAGCATAGTACATCGCTTGCAACTTTAGTGGTAAGAGAAGTATTACTAAAGTGAAACTTAGGTTAGATGGAGAAGAAATACCTCAAAAGCAATTATTTCGGTACCTAGGATCAATCAAGATGGAGATGTTGGAGAGGACGTTAAGCATAAAATAAGATTGGGTTGGATGAAGTGGAAGAGTGCATCTGGAGTGTTATATGATCAACATATACTAAAGGAAAAAAATTTATAGGACAACTATTAGGCTTGCGCTATTGTGCGGAACCGAGTGTTGGGCTACTACGAAGGAACATGCTAACAAGATGAATTTAGCAAAAATGCGAATGCTTAGATGTCTAGTAGAACTAGAAAAGATAAGATTCCTAATGAACAAATACATAGTAGCTCCTATAGCAGAGAAAATGAGAGATTACCGCCTAAGATGGTTTGATCATGTACAACGTAGGCCTCTTAGTACTCGACTTAGGAAGTGCGATAGGGGTAGGCCAAAGCTAACATGAACATCGGCAATACGAAAAGACATGAAAGATTGTGGTTTATACGGTGACTTGGCATTGGATCGTGTGAATGGCGAAAGAGAATTTACGTAGCTGACCCGAAGTGACTGGGACTAAAGCTTTGTTGTTGTTGTCGTTGTTATATTCTAATCGGGCAATATATACACAATGACAAACTCTAGATTCAATCGATATCTTTTTTACCCGGCTTATAATTAACAGTAACCTCATGATCTGTACCAACTTTTTACCTTGTGATCATACATTCTCAGGTGAGCCTCATCAAGTTTGCTTCGCAAACTTCCATCTATGTTTCATTAAGTCTCATTTTATTTTAGAATACATGTCACGCAATCAGAAGCAATTTTTTCATGAAAGTTGCAATAGGGTTAAGGTGAATACAGTTCTCCGGTGACAGAGGATGTGCACAAGCCCTTGTACTCCAGTTCACATAATAATTTCTAAGAAACCAGTTAACAGGTTTGTGAAACTTGACTAGCACATTTCAAATTTAGTTCTATCGTGAATAAGCTTGTTATGATTAGCCAGCGCTACAAATGCAGCAACCAAGAGGACATTGTCAAAGCATATAAACCTTTTTTGTGCAGATAAAAGAAGCTCAAGAAATACTTCAAATGTGCATGAAGTGGTTCGGTTATGTTCATATGCACTGGTTTATTCATTTGAATGCATTGGTTCATTTAATTGAAGGGACGAATGTATTAACCTAGTTATCATTTAAAGATTCAAGCATGAAAATCACATTAAAATATCAGAAATCTACAAGTGTCCATATGATCCTACAAATATGTTGTATTTGAGCAATTGAAAGCACTGATCAAGTGAAGAAAAATATTAATTTGTATACATGAACTGTATTACTTTATTTTTCTAATGAGTTCCTTAAGTAGTAATCTGGATTGAATTCAATAATGTAATTCCAAGAGAGGAAGCTGGAAGATGATGAGTCAAACATCAATTATTGAGAGTGAGGACTAAGAAGCCAAGGTGTGAGGCCTAATATCTCAACCCTTTTTTTTTAAAATAAAAGAAGAAATTTTATTAAAAGGAATAAAATGTACAAAAGAGGAAGACAAGCTGGCCACCAAAAGTAAAAAAGAAAAGAAAAATGAAAAATAGAAACACTAGAATACAAGCCCAGCATAGAGTTGCCAAGCACAATGAGTGAATCACTGCTGCCCAATCTCTACACGTTTGTCGCAGACACCCCATTAAAAGCTACCAACACCAATGACCGTAAAGATGCTCAATACTGAATCCTTCCCCTAAAGACCATTGTTGCCGAAGGCGAAAAGCGATAGTAAGGCGTTTCGTACCTGAGACGACTGAAAAGCAGAGGCGCAAAAAGCGGGAAAAAAAGCGACAATATAGGGGGGAATTTATCAAATATATATAGTATTAAAATCACAATAATATATGAAATTAGATGGATATGCGGTAAGACTAGAAAGATAAGATTCGAAATGAACAAATACGAGAAACGGTAAAGTAGCTCCTATAGTAAAGAAACTGATAACTGCCTAAGATGGTTTGGTCATATGCAATGTAGGCCTCTTCGTACTCCAGTTAGGAAGAGTGATGATATAAGTCTGAATCAAGCTAGGGGTAAGAGTAGGCCAAAGTTAACATGGATATCACCAACACGAAAAGAGATGAAAGATTGTGGTTTGTATGGCGACTCGGCATTGGATCGCGTGGAATGGTGGAAAAGGATTCATGTAGCCGTCCCCAAGTGATGGGGATTAAGGCTTTATTGTTGTTGTCGTTGTCGTTCTAGCATACATTGTGGAAGCTGCGATGCCAGCGTCCCATGCATGCCAAATTTGCTTCTAACAACATTGTGCCATAAAGAGTGTGGCTCCGAAGGAAACCACCAAAGCCACTTCCTCACAAGGGAGATATTCTGAAATCCTTGATTTTGCGAACCCAACCCTCCCTACCCAGCTTTCCCTCCTCCTTCGGGCAACAAATCTTATCAATGCCACTAGATGGTCCCTAGACACCTCTCCCGACCCATCCCATAAAAAATGACGCATAATACCCTAAAGTCTATTAGCTACATTGATAAGAATTCCAAAAAGATAAGAGGAAGTTAATAAGTAAGAGAGACAACACTTGACAAGAGTAATCCCACCCACCCCCCTGCCCTAAACGAGAAATAAGCTCTCTTCCACCCATCTAACCTTCTAGTCACTTTTCCAATAATTGCATCCCAAAAGCTATTAGCCCTATGATAACGTCTCAGAGTTAAACCTAGATACATGAAACACAAACAATTAATGGAGCACCCACCAACGAGGCATACCAATGTACAACCTCATTACCTAGATTAACACCTACCAACCCCCACTTAGCCAGATTACTTTTCAAGCCAAACACGGATCCAAAAATCTGAAGAATAGTAGTAAATTTTAAAACCCCGATAACCCTCTGAAAGAAAGATGATAGTATCATCGGCATATTGGAGATGAGAAACCTAAATATCCTCCCGACCCATAAAGCACCCATTTATCAAGCCCTTCTCCTCACCCCTCGTAATTAATAGACTCATATATCCACAACAAGAGTAGAATAGAAAAGGCGATAACCGATCTCCTTGCCTAAGCCCCCGAGAAGCCTTGATCCACTCCTTTGGTTTGCCAAATTCGTGGTGCCCAAACATCCTCGAATCCACTCCATTTATTCCCGAAACCATTCATCTCCATTACCACGTCTAAGACTAATTAACGCCAGTTTATCCTATCATAAGCTTTCTCAAAAATCTAACAGGAGACACGACTCTTCCTTCCCCTATGTATCAGATCTTCAACCACTTTTTTTGCAACCAAAACTGCGTCGAGTAACTAACGCCCGTCAACAAACGAACACTGAGCTCTAGTAATTGTTCTTCCTAGCACCATGCAAAGTCTCTTAGATAGCATTTTAATAACAAGGGATTAAATTTCATGTTCTTCATCTTCTTCTTTTGTCCTGAATTTCTACTATCTGAATGTTTCTAAGGAAACAAGTAGGATTTCATTCTTTTCCTTCTATTCTCTTTCCTTTACAACTCTTACTTCTACCTAACCCAAAGTTCAAACATCCAAAATGGGACTAAATGGACAAGTTCATTGCTCATTAGTCTTAGTTTGGGAAGACTAACGATATTTCCACATTTTCCCACCCTGACCTCGAAGAAGAATCACTGAGGGAAGACCAGAACATGGGATTCATTCAACTACCTCGCAGAGGAGAGAGATTTCTAGGAACTCCATTTATAAGATTGAAGAAAAGGTAGTCTCTCTTATATCACTTTTGGTGCCTATGATTGCAATAAGGTCAAAGAAATGTTTTCTTGGACTCTTATTGAGGAAATATACACTACGACAACCTTTGGAAGAACATTTCATATATTTTGAATATAGGGTTAATCGCATTTTAGGCCCTAAGGTTTCCGTAAAATTACTAAACAAGCCCCCAGGTCTCATTTATTGCAGTTTAGGCTCCAAGGTTCTTATTTTGGTGCAAAGTCAGTCCTTTTCAACAGAAATCATCCACAAGTAACGAAACAGGACTAACGTGCAAGATACCCTAGTTTTCCACGAATGTTTTCATCCAACTAAACTTTAGGGGGTTAATTGAAATTTCTCAAATTAAAACAAGAAAAAAAAA
>JAOWAN010000043.1:3740802-3750870 GCA_028566635.1 Lobelia cardinalis
GATGAATTAAGTGGTATTTAGATCTGAAAATAAAAATTTACCAAATGGTCTGAATTATTAATTGTCTTACCGAATCAGATGTAACCCCTTTTAAGAGGTTGATTAAGTGTAAACAAACAACTCCTTACATAACGATATTTGAAAAGGGCTGTCAATCATGTTTTGCATTCTTTCAGGGTGTAAACGCTCTGAATATATTTCCAGTGGTTTTAAGCCTATAATTTAAGATTGAAAGCTCTCTACTTAAACAGGAAAATCTATAACGTAAAGAAGATCATAATGTGATACTTAGGTGTAGTGTCACATTTTCAACCATTGAATTAAACTAAACTCAGTGATTTTTTTCACATTTTTCCAAATTTTTTCAAAAAATTATTTTTCCAAAATTTTTAAATTTTACTATATCAAATAAGCTATTTAATTTTAAAAAATTGTACCATCTACATGGTAATTTAGTTTGACCCTTACAAAATTCAATAATTGTTAAATAAATCTTACGTGTCATCCGTTCATTGGCAGTTGTAAGATAGTGAATTACACTCTTTGGAGAGTCCAGAATTTTTGTGTCAAATGATGTGTCATTTTGTATGTCATCTTTCTAAAATCACATCTCAACCGTTTAAAATATGACCTTATAATTTTAAACTCTAAATTTCAGTACACGTGTATTTCATAAAAGCTATGTTATTCAAATGACCGGCGAGGGTAGGAAACATGCGGGGCCGTGCATGTGAGAGCGGCATCCAGATCTTCTCTTATTTACTTCCTTTAATTTCAACCCTCCACCCCTCCCCACCCTTTTTTTTTTTTTTGCAATTAAGACCTTATTTCGTTAAAAAATTTAACTGTCGTTAGTCCTACCTCTTTATAAGTTACTCAAAATATTAACGGAACTTAACGATATTTTACTTTAAATAGTGTGAACATTATGAATATATTATCTTTAGCTCCGAAACGATCCTTCGATTGAATCTAAAGCCCTATACTATAATTTTAATTCGTTTTTTTTTTCTAATATTTTTTCTTTATTTTTTAAAAATTAAATTATTTGTTTTTTTTCTTACTTATTCATTTTTTTTTTAATATCGTGTCCTCGGAGACAAAAAATTATATCTTTATCTTTATCATTTCGATGGCCAAATTTGTGGAGGTAGATGATAATTGTCGGACAAGTTTGCTCGCCTAGCTTCCTCACAAGGACTCGTTCAATGACTTTGATTCTCACCATAGACGGAGAACCAACGTAGCCACGTCATCGCTCGTTTTGACCTTCCATTTCTCGTTTCTCATTTCCGACCTCACAATTCTTTCACAAAAACAAAAGTCTCTTCTTTCTTTTCCTTTCTTTTCCACTTCTTAATTCGCTTGCTCCTATACTTTCTCTCACGCATACACTGGACTTTGAAGGGCAAAAAGGCCGGAATTTTCAATCTCCGGCCACCATTCCCTCCCATTTCGTTCTTGAGCCAATGTCGACAACCCCCGCCACCCCTCCTCCTACGTCGCCACAATTATACACTTCTCCTCCCGTGACGATTGTCTTAACGGTCATTCTTCTTTTGTTCTTCTTCATCGGTTTCTTTGCAATATACTTTTGTAGGTGTTTCATGCAAAATTTACTAATTACGTGGCATATCCGGCAAAGTCCCTCCGGGATGCCGGTAAGTCCCGCAAATGGCACTAATGTTGCTCCGGGCCTCGACCCTTCCATCATAACGTCATTCCCTACGTTTTTATATTCTAGTGTCAAAGAATATCGAAGGGAAAAAGTTGGCCTAGAATGTGCTATCTGCTTGTGTGAATTCGAAGACGATGACGCCCTCCGACTTTTGCCCACATGTTGTCATGTATTTCACCAAGAGTGCATCGACCTTTGGCTCGAGTCGCACAAATCATGCCCTTTTTGTCGTAGGGCCCTCGACACGCCCTCGGATAAATCCCCAAATATCTCCATCCATGGCAGCACCTTGCATCAGGATATCATACCTGAAAACGAGTCGTTAGAAGATACATTTACCGTCAACATCAAGGATGACAATGAACAGTTTGGAAGAGATCATCAGGCAAGCAACAAGGACGATGGTAAAAGTGCTTCCAGCATGCCTGGTTCTGAACAAAGTGAAGGATCCATGATGGCAGCTGCAGAAAGGTTTGCAAGGTCAAAATCAACGGGGCATTCGATAGTTAGGAGTAGAAGAGGAGAAGACGAAGATAGGTTTACATTGAGATTACCAGAACATGTTCAAACGAAACTTCTAAGAGGACATCAAGCAACGAGAAGTTGCACCTCATTTGGAGAATTCAAGAGCAAAACTTCCGCCGGTAATGGTGGATTTGGGGAGGTTTCAACAGGAGACGTTAACAGAGTATAGTGTTCGGTTAATTCTCCGTAGTTTTTTTAAAAGATTTCTTAGATGATGTTAGGTTCTTTCCTTTTGCTGGCAGTGAATGCTAGCTAGCTAGCTGATCCTGATAATTGTCATGCAGATATGGCTTTCTATAGGACTTGCAGAATGTAGAGTTAATGTAGAAATTATTAGTAGGATTGATGTTGTTGATTATTTTGTCAACAGACTATATATTAGAGTCAGATAGTGATACTGGCCGGGTGTTCATGAATTTGGTGGATCATGCTCTTTACTTGGTTAATTAAAAGGAAAAGAAAAAAGAAAAAGAAAATTAGTTGATTGACGTACTTTCCCTTAACCATTTAATTAATACTCTAATGTTTCTTCTTTTGAGCAAGTGTGTTAGTAGCGTATGCTTGAACTTATTAATAGATCAGATCATACTCGTGTTTTCTGACATGTGGTACTAAAAATAAAAAAAGAATGATCAGATAAAAAATTAATAACTTATATTGTTTCAATTTAATGGTTGAAAATTTAATACTAATTAAGTGTCAAATCACTGATGCAGTTTATGCTATAAATTCTTGGAGCGGTTTGTATGCTATTAATATTGGCAGCAGAATTTGATAATTGCACAAGAATCAATCAAGTAAAGAGGGAATATTTGAGAAAACTGTGAGACCGATGAGAGAGAAAAATCAAAAACTCAAAAAACAGGGGAAAAAATGTCCATGAGAACACACCCATGTGTAATATTGGTAACCAACTTTCTACACAAAGCCCCCTTATATAACTAACAAAGAGAGTTTGCATAATTTACACTCGCTTCCCCTCATGAACTTGCATTAGGCTTTCTATTTCGTCCAACTTCATCTATATTGCCATCCCTCAAACTGGAAGATGAAAATAGATTAAGAACTCCTAGTTTGGACAATAGAGAAACCAACTGAGAGGAAGATAACGCTTTGATGAGGAAATCTGCTAGTTGATTGGAGGAAGAAACATAAGATGTACTAATCAAGCGATCCTTGATCTTGTCTCTCCCTAGGTGATAATCAATCTCAATGTCTTTGGTTCTCTCATGGAAAATTGAATTAAAAGCAATATAAATACTAGACTGGTTGTCAAAGTAAAGAGTTACAAGAGAGGATTGAGAGATCCCAAAGTCCGTAAGAAATGCAACAAGCCAGGAGATCTCACAACAAAAATTTGCCATAGACCTATACTCAACTTGACTGAGGATCTGATCGCAGCAGTCCGCTTCTTTGTATTCCAAGAAACCAAACTGTACTTCCCAATAACACATAGTAACCACTTAAGGATCTTCTGGAAGAGGAACAACTAGCCCAATCATGAGCATCACAAAAGGCTGACGTTTGCATGGAACTGGTAGAAGAATAAAATAGCCCCTGACCAACACTTTCCTTTAGATATCTCACCAATTTGAGAGCAACTTCATAGTGAGGAACTTTGGGACATGACATGAATTGACTCAAGATTTGAACTGCATAACATATGTCAGGCCTTGTCACTACAACAAAAGTAACTATTTATAGCATTTATTTTTCAACATTTCAACAAATGCTTTAAAATTTCGACATGTGATAGTAAGATTGATCAGCCTGCCATGCAACAAGTCTTCTATATTTTTCTGGATTAGAAAGAATTTCCTCTGCATCCATGGCAAGATCATGATGTTGCTCCATAGGCACTTTGGAAGACTTGTCCAGTTGCAGACCAGTATTAGAAATAATATCAAGAGTGTATTTCAATTTGGTGAAGCCATAAACCCGAGGGGTTTCTAGTGATCTCAATTCCCAAAAAATATTTGAGCAGACCAAGGTCATTGATATTAAATTGAGAATGAAGAAAACTTTTGAGAGATGAAATTTGATAGGAGTACTCCGATCCTGTAATGAGGATATTATCCACATAGACTAACACAACAGCGGTGGTAGTAGTAGTATGCAAAGTAAACAGTGAATGATCACACTTTGATTGAAAAAACCTAAAGTTAAGAAGAGCCTCGGAGAACTTAGAAAACAACTGTCTAGGAGCGTGTTTAAGGCCATAAAAGGGATTTTTTGAGTTTACACACTATTGGCTTGGAGGAAGTTGATGAAATTGATGGAGTATAGCCAGAGGAACAGCCATATAAACTTTTTCATCCAAAGATCCATGTAAGAAAGCATTAGAAACATCCATTTGATGAATATGTCACTGCTTGACAGAAGCTACAGCAAGAAGAAGCCTCACAGTAGCAACCTTAGCAACTGGAACAAATGTTTCAAAATAATCCTTACTTCTATTTGGGAAGAATAGTGCACACCAACTCCTCAAGAATGTTCATAATATTGACAAATGAGAGATACTGCCTTAGAGAGACTAGGAATATGAGTCATGGATAAAATAGAGCTTCTAATTGTGGAGTGTTGATCATTGAGGCCATCAAGAACTGAGTAAGCTTCTGATTATGATCTACCCAACTTAACAACTCCACAATTACAATTACAAACACATTTAGGAGCATTAAATAATTGAGTGAACATATCCCACAAGGCTTTAAATCGGGAATAGTAAGTATTGACGGTCACAAATCCTTGCACAAAGGAACTAATCTCTTTCTTCACTTGATCCAGTTGAGGAGCATTACCCTGAGTATACCTAGAGTGTAATCCCACATGCCCTTTGCAGGGTTGATATATATAATACTGGAACGTACATCAGGAGTTGCAGGATTAAGAATCCAAGAGATCGACTTATATTATTGAAACGATCCCAATGAGGCAAGTATTTGGAATTAGGTTTGGGATGTGTTTGATTACCAGTGGGAACACCTAATTTCATACGAGTAGACATAGCAATAATCATAACACGAATCCATTCTGAGTTTTTGGATTCAGTTAAGAGGACATTAACAATGCTCATTCTAGAGTTTTTGTTCAGATAAATATACAGACAGAGAAGATATAGAGGATGAGACAAATTCAATTGAAAGATTATCTCAGGTAAATTATACTCATTATCTGATTATGATTCATGAACACTAGCATTCTCTTCAGTAGAATTCGCCATGAAAATTGATCAAGATCCAGAAATTGAGTAATTAGGTTTTTCAATTGCGAAACAACAGAAATCGATGAAAAATGGATCAAATTTAAGAATTGTTCGAATCAAAATGATCGGAAGGTGTTCTCAAATTTCATATATAGTTTGGACTCCTAGAATGTGATCTAAAGGTTGGGCCCGATTCAGAGCGAATGTTGGCTATTTCAAGTCAATTTCGAGAATGGCCAAGATTTCTTGTTCCGCTACCAAACTTATTCCAATTCCAAGTGAGAAGAAGAAGATTTGCGAAACAAAAATCATATTTAATACCATGATAATTTGATAATTGCACGAGAATCAATCAAGCAAAGAGAGAATATTTGAGAAAGAAAGAGACCAGGAATATTCTGTATATTATTGATAACCACAAAGCCCCCTTATATTACTAAAAAACAGAGTTTACACAATTTACACTCAGCTTCCCCTGAACTTGCATTAGGCTTGCTATTTCGTCCAACTTCATCTATATTGCCATCCTTAATAGCATTCAAATTTAAGACATGAGTGATCGACAGTATGAACCTTACTAGTTGAACCAACTCAATGGTATTTCAGTAGGTCGGAAAGTAATCTAAACCATAAAGATTAACATTGAGTTCTTTGCACAAGAGCGTCAAAAATTATTGGCAAACATGCATTAATTTTAGGTAAAATGTACACTAATGGTAGCGGAGAGGGGGATCCAACGTGGGCAGAGAAGGAAGGGAAGAAGAATACACTACGCACAACAATAAGTTGAAAAGGCTACATATATATGATTATGTTCAGCTTTACCAAAATCATTCTTCTATTATCAAAACTTGAAGGAAGGAAATACAACAGATGTATTGTATGTATATTTACACTTTGATTTGGGGAGGAGGGCTATTTCGCAAGGCAGAGGATGGCTACTCAGTCAACTTGGGCACATCCTCAAAGTCAACCATCAGTTCATTCAACTTCTTGTTACTAATCTTCGGTTCAATCATCCTTGTTTCCTCGTCGTACCTTTTAATTAAGAGAACAATGATAAACAATTTAGAAAAGAAAAAAACATGATAGGAATGTGCCCAAGGCAATGCCATATATAAAGAACCTATACAAATGACTTTTCTCATGAGAAAGACAAGTCCAATAGAGGTGGATTGGAAGAGTAACCTTGTAACTTGTGGTGGCAGCTGAGGAGATAACATTTTGTTGAGTTTCATTGCAGCTTCATTGCAGTTAATAACATGATTGAAACACAAATAACGACCGTAGGATGACAAATCTTCGAATACGCAAATGTGGGCCTTCACCAAGAAGTCTAAATCAACGGCGACCAGGACTCCGTCCTCGTACATCTCTGCCGCTCCTTTCAAAGATGGATTTTTGATTGTAAGGTCATTTGCCATTAATAATCCTGCATTGAGGCTCACCATATTCACTCCTCTGTCCATTGCCAAAGCCCATGCCGTCTTCTCTGCTAGTGTCTTAGATAGCGCATGCCACAACTGTGTAACACATGAGGGGTAAAAGAGTCATTTACCATATAATTACATGTTGGAAATGTCATGTTTTTGTTTTGTACCAAATGTTAGAAAACATGCATTACTTTTAGGGAGAAAATATGATCTTGAGGATTGGAGTTCAGATCTTCTGTGTCGGGTAGTGTGCCACTTCTTATGATATTTTTTTAAAACTTCATCCTAATCATTTAAAAGATGATCCTAAAATTTAAAATTCTAAATTTTAAGATACGTGTTATCCTTAAAAGCAATGGCACAGAAGATGATACACCATTTGACACAGAAAATCTCAATTATGAGGATTAGCATGCATGTATAGCTAGAAAAAGAAATTATATGCATGGAATTAACTGACCGCTTTATTAATTACCTTGTATTTACGACAGAGGTTAGCGTCGGACCAATGCCTCTCGTCAAGATTTTTGGGGGACGACTTGCGATCATCTCTCCATACGATGGTCGTAGACGACGAGGTAAAAACCACCTTGTCAATTGTGTCTGTTTGAGCACAAGCTTCCAGTACATTGTGTGCTGCTCTTACTTCTATTTCTGCCATGAATTCCTGCAATATTGCTCAACAATATTCAACAACAACTAGAAAGGGAAACTTGCAGAACACAAACTAGAAAAAAGAAGTCATATATAATCAATGAAAACTGGCCATTTTCATCACATTTAACCCCTTTACCACGAAAGCGTGTTTAGTTGCTTTGCTACATATGAGCTCATATCGTGCATGGTAGACTCTAGTTTCTATTTATATTGTAGTCTATTGATTAATAAATGTTTGGGACGGAAAGGGATACGTTTTTTTTTGGGTATAAAAAAATGTGAGTAAATTAATTAATTAAAATGGACAATCAATGTGGACCGCGTTGTGTATACGATGTCTAATTAACTACTCATTATTATTATTATTATTATTATTATTATTATTATTATTATTATTATTATTATTATTATTATTATTATTATATAATTGACTTGGCCCTAATCGTATCGTATGGATGGCGTATCTCTAAAGATCAAAATCAAGCCTCTCATCATAAATGAATGGATCCGACACATGGGTTCATATATAATTGTTTTTTTTTTTTTTAATTCTATTTCCTAATTTGAAATATTATTGAGAAATTTTCCATTAAAATTTCCTTAATTGATATATATAAAGAAAAAGTCTATGAACAATTATTTAATGATCCGTACGTATATAGTATTCCGTATTTGCTATCGCAAGTGATGAAATTACTAAAATATTACTCCATTTAAAACTTTGGTTAAATTAGCATGTTTGAGTTTACAAATTCATTAACTCTAATTAAGTAAACAAGTCGAACAAATTACTAGAGATATACCGAAAAAGAGAAAATAAAAAAGAAAGCCAACAGAGAAAAAAACAAGTTAATTTAATTTATTATTAAAAAAATAAATATGTGAAAGATATTGGAAATAACGGGGCGGGGGATATCGGACGGGTCCAAATGTGGACCAAAGTGGATCCATTTTTCTTATAATTATGTCATATGTTGACTTGGGTATACATGTGCTGTACCATATTTATTGCTCAGGAAGTCAAACTCAACGGACCCTTTTGATCATCTTCATAAATGTAATAATATTTCATTTTGGAGTGTTAAACTTTTGATTTTGATTTTTTATTTTTGGAACTAAAATAAAGTATTACTGCCACATATATTTTACATGAGCCTACCCTCCAAAGGATCATCATAAAGTCAAATACTAAAGGTAAAAGAATATTCTAAAATAATGCGTCAATTTAAATAGCATATTTATTTATGATAAAAAAAAAAAATAGTGTGCCTACCGGCGGAACGGGCTCATTATTTTTAAGTTTAAGAGTTGTATAGTACGTACTATTCTTTTTGGCATTTTGTCTTGAAACGATGCACTATGGTTGTTTTTAGTTAGGAGAGAGAGAGAGAGAGAGAGAGAGAGAGAGAGAGAGAGAGAGAGAGAGAGAGAGAGAGAGAGAGAGAGAGAGAGAGAAGCGTACATCATAAGTGGGGTGGTCGTGGGGAGGCTGAAATGAGTAAAACAAACCACAACAGCCTTTCAAAGCCTCCATTATACTATGATAATCAAAAGGGTCCAACTCGAAAACCTTCAATCTCTTGTCCTCCTCGCTACCATTAATTCCATTCTTCAATAACTCTGAATCACCTGCTCGATCGTATTATCAGAAATCAATAGAGTGAAAATCTAGCTACTTCATTGACAAAGCTAGCTTGAATTAATCATGAAAATATATAGTACGAGAGCTAATTACCGAGGTAGTTCTGAACGGCGGCATGAACGGTGTAGCCTCTTTGAAGTAGGGTTTGAACAAGAGATGAACCTAGAGGGCCTGAGGCGTCCATCACACACACCCTGTTGAAGTTTTGCTCATAAGAAGCAGATGCTGCTGCTGCTGCTGCTGGTGCCATCGATCACTGTATGTGCGTGTGTGCGTGTGTGTGTAACAATTATACTAGAGAGAGAGAGAGATGAAGTATATATCTATGTGGGTACTTTGGAGTATCTAAATAGTAGTAGTAGTAGTAGTACATGTACTTGGGGAGGGACTGGAATAAAAAGAGAAGAGGGTTTAGGAGGTAGCTAGCTAGCTAGCATTCAAAGGGTGTGGGGGGCCGATTTTGAAGCTGATGGTTGGCAGGTGGTTGTTACAGGCAAAAAGAAGAAGAAAGCATTTGTTTGTTTGCTTGTATGGATAATATACATTGAGAGAGAGAGAGAGAGAGAGAGAGAGAGAGAGAGAGAGAGGAGGAAGGTTTGGTTTGGTGTGGTGTGTGTGAATATATGTATGCGTGTGCTGTCTAATTAATGGTAACTCATCCCAGCTAACACCACCACATTTATGAAACTTAACAAGGTCTAGAAGCCACTACTAGTAATATAGGGTGCGTGTCTTCATTTCATGTCGTTGCTTTGTTTTCTTTTTTCTTTCTTGTACAGCGGAGGTCAAAGTCCACATCAGATTTGATTATTATTTCTTGCTGACTTTCTTTACCTCTGGCGTGATTATTATAGGGGTGGAAATCGGATCGGAATTTCCGATTTCCGCCGATTCCGATCCGAAATTTTCCGATTTTGGAACGATTATT
>JAOWAN010000043.1:3756576-3766680 GCA_028566635.1 Lobelia cardinalis
CTTTATAGAGTACTTGTATCTATATATAGGAAAATGATCAGCTACGAACCACAAATATCGTACAAACGTGCGAATCAATTGTATTTTAATATATTTTTATTGTATCTTTGTTAATTTTATATCTTAATTTTGTTTGTATCTTAGTAATACCCCGTTGAATCTTATTACATTTTTATTGTATTTTTGCATCTTAGTTAGTTTGTTTTATATTTACGAACATGTAGTATCTTAGTATATTTTTGTTGTATCTTAGTTAATTTTTTTTTAAAAATTCGTGTTATAAATTTTTATTTTATAAAATACAGATATATACCTAATATACCATAAAAATGTATTAAGATATAACTGATTCGTATAATTTGTACGAAAAAAGTGGTTTGTACCGTAATAACTTATATATATCATTTTTTATTTTTACTTTACTGATTATATAAAAAATAAAGAAATTTAATGCATTCCCCTTCTGACCCACACAACACGGATGGAAATGGGCGGTGGTGGTGCTGCAGGTGGGGAACTTTCTGCACTACATAAGCAGGTTTCTATCAGGATTCATAATTGGGTTCGTGAGGGTTTGGCAAATCAGTCTGGTCACCTTGTCCATTGTACCTTTGATCGCCATCGCCGGCGGCGCCTACGCTTTCGTTGCTACTGGTCTCATCGCCCGTGTTCGTAAATCTTATATCAGGGCCGGTGAAATTGCCGAAGAGGTACCTTCCCCCATCCCCCCCCCCCACCCTATACTGTTCAATTTAGCTCTATGATCATAAAATGAGATCTTCCAGTTTATATTCACATTTTCTTTTAAAATGCTTCTATTTTATTCATTGTTATCTTCTTCTTAGTACGATTTCAAATTATTCACGATAAGTTCCCTATGTTCTTAGAGTAGTGCTGAATTTGAAAATTGGACATTAAATACTACGATTAGTAACTCTCTATTGTGAGTAGTATCGTATTGAAACAGCCATAAAGTATGAATTTTTGTAACATTTTGGTGCTTATATCTGCATGTGCAATTCAAGATCGATGTGTGGGGCATGAATGGTCAAGGTGATACTCTGTTGGTCCCAAAGAAATGGGTCATACCTTTCATTAGTTTGTTTCATAAAAAGTTACAATTTAAAAATTTTCAAGCTTAAATTTACATTTGATATTTTTTTGTTATGTGTCACAAGAAAAAGTGCACTTTTAGTAAATTTGAAGGAAATATTTAGAATTAAAAGGTTTAAACATTCAAAAGTAATTATTTTTCTGTTAGCATGGAGAACGATTTTAAAATGTTTTGTTATGTTTGTGTAGTAATTGTGAGTTCTGAATTCTGATGTCATCACGATGTCCATTATTTGGAAAAATAATGCAAGGTCTCATAGCACCATTAATCACATCTATGTGGTGATCTTGAACCAATTATGTACCATCAAATTGCCATGGTGATTTTTGAAAGAACCAGACATCATGGAATGTCTCCTTGGTGCTAAGTCCATAAGTGAGGCACCTGTGAGAGTAATTCAACCTTTGTGATTAGAGATCCCATGAAGAAAGTTCAATAGGGACACAACTCGTAGGAGCGTCACTCATTGAAACAAATGATGAAATGCACTTACTATTAAGGAGAGTGTCGCCTCCCCATCCCGATGGTGCCAGTGTGTGTTTGTGTTGATAAGGAAGGGTGTGCCCTAAATGAGCTTGTATTCACAAAGGAACTTGTATCTTGTGAATACATATTATAAATAGACATGTACATGCATAAATGAAGATGCATGTATGCAAATATTTGGATGCGAGTACATACATATACATGCGTATATGTATGCATGTCTTCATATAATGTGTCAACATGATTCTGCTACCTTGTTATTTTATTTGATTTGTATCCCACTAAAATTGCATTAAAGATCATTTACTCCCTTGCGAGATCCCATCATGGACATGTAATCCATGCACAACGTATCTCCTGATGATGCAATAAACCTGGAAAGGGACCCCCCAGTGTTGCAAGTTTATGTGAGACCAATCAAACAGGGGCAAATGCACTGTGGGACTGTGAAATTGAATTAATATCCATATGTTTTTTTGACTGTAACTAAGCATCTCTTAATTTCTTTTTCCTTTTTTCACTAATTTTGTGAGTAGAATTCATGAATCCATTTTCAATCTTCTATATTGTTAGAGCCAACAGTAACTAGTTAACTCATATTGGATTAATTTTACGACTCTCAAATATTTAATTATCGTACAATGTCAGGTGATTGGAAATGTGAGAACAGTCCAAGCATTTTCGGGAGAAGATAGAGCAGTAAACTCGTATATTTCGGCACTCGCAAGCACTTACAAATATGGTCGAAAAGCTGGGTTAGCCAAGGGTTTGGGGCTAGGCACCTTGCACTGCGTCCTTTTTCTATCATGGTCCTTGCTTGTTTGGTTCACTAGCATTGTTGTGCATAAAAACATTGCTAATGGAGGAGACTCCTTTACCACTATGCTCAATGTTGTTATTGCTGGCCTGTAAGTCTTTATTGCTTTTGCAATTTTTTGTTCGCACAGAGAGTGTATCAGTAACTAATCCAGCATTTAGAGCTAGTCTGTGCTTTTAGGTATTTTTTGTGGCCTAAAAGAAGTTCTTAAGTGAAACAGATGCACTATGAAAAATGGGAAATGAAGATTAACCACAGGAAGCTTTTATACCTCTCAGGTCACTTGGACAGGCGGCACCAGATATTAGTGCATTTATCCGGGCAAAGGCTGCTGCATATCCGATTTTTGAAATGATTGAGAGAACTACAGTCAGCAAAACCAATGCCAAAACTGGAAGGAAACTCAAGAAACTGGATGGCCACATCCAATTCCAAGATGTGTGTTTTAGTTATCCATCTCGTCCTGATGCGGTCATCTTTAACAAGTTCGGTCTTGATATTCCTTCCGGAAAAATAGTAGCTCTTGTGGGTGGAAGTGGATCTGGAAAGAGTACAGTTATATCTTTGATTGAGCGATTCTATGAGCCCTTCTCTGGGCGGATACTGTTGGATGGGAGTGATATCAGGGAACTTGACCTTTGGTGGATGCGACAGCAAATCGGTCTTGTTAATCAAGAGCCTGCACTTTTCGCTACAACTATTAGAGAGAACATTCTGTACGGGAAAGATGATGCCACCATTGAAGAGATCACACGTGCTGCTAAACTGTCAGAAGCAATCACATTCATTAACAACCTTCCTGAAAGATTTGAAACCCAAGTGGGGGAAAGAGGAATACAACTTTCAGGGGGTCAGAAGCAAAGAATTGCAATTGCAAGGGCGATTGTGAAAAACCCTTCAATCCTTCTTCTGGATGAAGCGACAAGTGCCCTTGATGCGGAGTCTGAGAAAAGTGTGCAAGAAGCACTTGATCGTGTTATGGTGGGGCGAACAACTGTAGTTGTTGCCCACCGCCTTTCTACCGTTAGAAATGCAGATACCATAGCTGTTGTTCAAGATGGGAAAATAGTGGAAACTGGAAGTCATGATGAGCTAATTTCCAAACCAAATAGCGCATATGCATCACTTTCTCAACTTCAAGAAACTGCCTCCTTACGTCGCATCCCATCCCGAGTACATTCCATGGGACGGCCACACAGGTGCTAAATTGTTCTGGCTTTTGCTAGATGATACGTAGTACTTAATATTCAAATATTCACACACTCAATGCATTCAATACTAGAGTTTTGCCATTCCATTTGTAGCATAATGAAACAACCTTGGATTTAACGAGTTACTCTATTCTACATGGTTATTTCATATGAATCTTTTGACATGTGTGAATACAAGTTTTCTTCTTAATCTGTCTGCAGCATAAAATTTTCTCGTGAATTATCCCGAACAACTACGAGAAGTCTAGGTGCCAGTTTTCATTCTGATAGGGAATCTGTTGGCAAAATTGGGATTGATGGAGCTGAAAATGTGATGTCAACACGTGTTTCGTCCAAAAGAATGTATGCGATGGTTCGTCCTGACTGGTCATTTGGCGTAACTGGTACTATTGGCGCACTTATTGCAGGATCTCTGATGCCTCTCTTTGCTCTTGGCATCAGCCAGGCGCTTGTATCATATTACATGGACTGGGACACCACACGTCATGAGGTTAAAAAAATAGCTTTCTTTTTCTGTTGTGGTGCAGTTGTATCTGTCATTGCTCACTGCACCACACATCTGTGTTTCGGAATAATGGCGGAGCGACTTACACTTCGTGTTCGAAAAAGAATGTTTTCTGGTAAATCCGTCGCCATGACCATCTTCCTTTTTACAGTTAGTTCCAAAATGAAATTGCTTCTTCACTGGTAAAATCATATAAGCATTGTTTTCTATGGGTATTGAAATATCCTGTGTGTTTAATTGCAGCAATATTGAGAAACGAAATCGGATGGTTTGACGATACAAACAATACAAGTTCCATGCTTGCATCACGTTTAGAGAGTGATGCAACTTTATTGCGTACTGTAGTTGTTGATCGCTCAACAATTCTCTTACAGAATTTAGGTTTAATCGGCACCTCATTCCTCATTGCGTTCATCTTGAATTGGAGACTCACATTAATTGTCATGGCCATGTATCCACTAATAATTAGTGGTCATATTAGCGAGGTTTGCACACTTAACCAATTGATGCTTGCAGTAGTTGATGGTCTAACTTTTTGTTTCTCTGCGATAACTTTCTTCCATATTTTTCTTCCAATTTCAGAAACTTTTCATGAAAGGATATGGAGGCAACTTGAGCAAAGCCTATCTCAAAGCTAACATGCTAGCAGGCGAAGCTGTAAGTAACATTCGCACCGTTGCAGCATTCTGCTCTGAGGAGAAGGTACTTGATCTTTATGCTCGCGAGCTTGTTGAACCTTCGAAGCGATCCTTCAACCGTGGCCAGATTGCTGGCCTATTTTACGGAGTCTCTCAATTCTTCATCTTTTCATCCTATGGCCTTGCTTTGTGGTATGTGTTTTGCTTGGTCATGGGCACTGTCTATTCATATAATCATTAAATCTAGGAAGCTTAATGCTTCTTGTTCAAGCATTACCCCAAAGTGAAGTGACATAATCTGGATTTGGCTTTCTATAGGTATGGTTCAGTCTTAATGGGGAGGGGAGTTTGTGGCTTTAAATCCGTCATGAAATCATTTATGATTTTGATTGTAACGGCATTAGCCATGGGTGAAACATTGGCAATGGCACCAGATCTTCTGAAAGGGAATCAAATGGTAGCTTCAGTTTTTGAGGTGCTCGACAGGAAGACACAAATACTTGCTGATGTTGGTGAGGAGATTACAAGAGTGGAGGGTGCAATTGAACTAAGGGGTGTTCACTTTAGCTACCCATCAAGGCCTGATGTTTTGATCTTCAAGGACTTTGATTTGAAAGTGCATCCAGGCAAGACCATGGCACTAGTGGGTCAAAGTGGATCAGGCAAGAGCTCCGTTCTCGCTCTTATTCTTAGATTCTATGATCCAACAGCTGGGAAAGTTATGGTTGATGGTGAGCTTCTTTCCCTCCTATCCTTCAATTCTCTCTATTAATGAGGAACACCGAGTGAATGTCGTGCACTTTTTGGTCTGTCTAACAAGCATTGTGTGGAACACTCTTACAGGCAAGGACATCAAGAAGATGAAGCTCAAGTCTCTCCGGGGCCACATTGGCCTTGTCAGCCAAGAACCTGCTCTCTTCGCCACATCAATTTTTGAAAACATTCTTTATGGTAAAGAAGGCGCTTCAGAAGGTGAAGTAATTGAAGCAGCTAAACTTGCCAATGCACATAATTTCATCAGTGCCCTCCCGGAGGGCTATTCAACTAAAGTCGGCGAGAGAGGGGTTCAACTATCTGGTGGACAAAAGCAAAGAGTAGCTATTGCCAGGGCAGTATTAAAGAACCCGGCCATCTTGTTGTTAGACGAAGCCACTAGTGCTCTGGACGTGGAGTCCGAGCGTGTGGTACAAGCAGCACTGGATAAGCTAATGAAGAACCGAACCACTATCGTGGTGGCACACCGGCTGACCACCATACAGAATGCCGACCAAATATCGGTAGTACAAAATGGGAAGATAGTTGAGCAAGGTTCTCATTCTAGTCTTGTAGAGAACAAGGATGGAGCATATTCTAAGTTAATCAGCCTACAGCAGCAGCAGCAACAACAACATCAACACTAAGGAAAAGTATTAACAAAATCTTCCATGATGCTTTCTGCAAAACAGTATCTTCATTTATACTTGTGCTCTTTTTCATTTTCCTTTATTCTTGTTTGGCGCCAATCATCTAATTTATTGATGCCATGGGTGCCCTTTACAGTGATTAGTTATGTTGTTGGCATATATTACATCTATACAGAGTGGGAAGTGTTCTTTTGTCAAAAGTAACTGAAATGTGTTCGACTACTTTGTTCCAAAATTAGTATTCATATTTATTCTTAATCATGCATGAATAAAAATGAATTCTCATTTTCGGATTGACCGCATTTTTTAAATAAATACTTTTGACTGTGCCGGAATAAAACGATCCTCACGTGACCTAAGTTGATTGGCTTCAAGTTATCTTTTGGTAAGTTGAGAATAATTTGAGAACGTTTGGACCTGCGTACAAAGAGAAGCACTTGAGGTAAAGAGCAAAGTTTTCACCTCATTCAAACGCTTCGACGTAAGAGTAAGTACTCGAAAGAGTAAAGCATGCAAAATTACCGGGAGTTTTGTGAAATACATCAAGGGAATTGCTCACACGTGTAATATGTTGCAAAGAGTGCGTGTGTGAATGCAATTTGGCAGCAATTCGATAGTGCAAAAATTCGACTGCCTTGGGTAAGGTGGTGCTGGAGCTATTTCTTGGGAAGACATTGGCAGCAAGGCAGAAGTGATGGAGATGTGGTCGGAGAGCCGTTACGCGTCTTGAACAACTACCTTTGAGATAAGGGCAACCGACTGTCGTAGCAGACAGAGAGATCATGTGATCAATGGGTAATAGCAAAAACTCTAGATTTCAACTGTTTAGTGCTTACCCCCTTTTCGGTGATTGTGTTGACAACTCGCTGTCGTCGGTTGCCTCCATTATTGCCCCGATTATTCTCGCGATCATTGTCTCGGCGATTGTCGTTTCTGCGATCATTACCTCTGCGATCTTCTTCTCAGCGATCATCCTCTCTTTTTGAACTGGTCCAACCGACCGTCGTTGATTAATCGCTGGATGGCTCTTCTCAGCTGTTTGCATTCTTCTGTGTGTTGCCCAATGTCATTGTGATATGCGCATTTCTTGTCGGGATTCCTGTATTGCGCAGTATCTGGATTCATAGGCTCTGGGTCCTCCAACCTGTTTTCTCTTCGCAGCACGCCTAGAATATGCTCGCGAGAGTGAGTGAGTGGTGTGAATTGCTCATGTCTTTGCTGATCTGTACCCTTGCAGTCACCTGTCCGAACTACATCTGCTCGATCCCTCCTTTCTCTCGATCTTTTTGAGTCTCTCCTTTCATCGTCACTGCTATCATCCCCCCTTCCTCGCTTGTACCTGCGATCATCTGCTTCTTTGGTCTCTGTTGCCGCAATTTTCTCGGTTGTGACCATCATCTGAGCTTTGGTGTCGGGCACCCTCAAATTGAGTTCTGTTTTTAGGGGACCTGGCTGCAAGCTACCTATGAAGCAGTATATGATTGATCGCTCATCCATTCCTGCAATTTGATCAAGCTGTTTGTTAAAACAAAAAAGATAATCGGATAATTTTTCCCTTTCTTTCTGTTTTAACTCGAACAGACTGGATTCATCTTTCTTGATCGCCCCTGTAGCGGCAAATTCTGCTAAGAATTTTGTTCGAAAATCCTTCCACGAGTCAATGCTATCCCTTTTCAGGATGTTCAGCCATGTTGTTGCCTTGTCTCTTCGAGTTCCTGCAAACCAAGTGCACCAATGTGCTTTGTTCTGTGATGTTCCCATCATATTCATTTCGAACTGAGTCATGTGATCACGAGCATTGGTCCTGCCATTATATGTGGTGAACCTGTTGGGAAAATTATTGCTTAAAGGGGTGGTTTCTCTGATCCACCTTGTGAATATCTGACCCTGTCCTTCACTGCCATCTACGTTAATTCCTTCCTTGATGAGATTGTGCTTTCGTAAGGTCTGTTCGATGGCCTTCAGCATATCTGGCGATGACCTGGTTGGTTGACGAGGTGGAGTGGGCGACCGATGCCTCCTGCTTCCTGCTCTGCGAGCTCTGGGCGGTGTGATACTTCTCCCTCTGTTTCTGCGAGGAGAATCCTCTCTGTTCCCTTCCTCCCTTCTTCGATCTTCCTGCGGTGGGGTCCTTCGAACTCTAGTCCTGCCGCGGGATTCTGACGGGGAAAGTGCTCTTTGCCTTAGGGGCACAGAGCGAGCATCCGGGGATTCTCCCCTTGTTCGGGCCACAATCTGCAGTCTTCCTCCTTGACTTTTGATCACTGACCGCGCTGGTCGTCCCTATTCAGAATCTGCCTCATCTTCCATTTGATGTCCTCCTAAGGGTTCATTCTGCTCGCTAATCGTCCTGGTTGCTTCTGGGGATTTCTTTCTTCCCATCGAGCATCTTTGGAATTGGTCGGATGCCCTCCTCGAGGTATCATTCTGTCTTTCATCTACTGCCTGGAAGTATCCTTGCTGGCCAGAGTTTTCTGGCGTTGATCGGAGTGATTGGACATACTTTCGCGCTCCTCCCTGTGCCGCTCTGCGTATCTTTCAATAAGAGTTATCTCGGCTATGTCCTCCATTCCGGGGGCAAGTATCCCTGTATTCCAAGCTAGGTCATCCATAGCTTGCTGTACCCTGGCCAACCTAACGAGAGTTTCACGTTGTGCGGCTAGTCGATCCATGCTGGCCATTGCCTTCGCATAGTCAGCAGCGTTAGGCTTATGCTGAGGAGTTTTCCTTGCTTCCTCCCGGTCGGTGGTATGGGGAACCACAGTGTTATTCGTCCCCAAGTATTGGAGATCATTGTTTTCCTCGTCGATATGTTGATCCTTTCCTTTCTGCTTTAAGGCATCTGTGAGGGTGAGCACTTGCGCGTTCTCCGAAGCCTTGGTTGGTTTTCATGTGGGCATCCCATATGGATCTTCCTAATTGTCTTCAGTCGGTTGTTCCTCGCTGATAACCTGTGTATAGTGCAAGGAAGATTCTTTTCGAGAAATGCTAGCATGTGAAGTGTAAACGTATTCACAATTACCTACTGGTCGGCGCTTAAGAGGAGCGCCTGCGCTGGACGTGGAACCTCCGGGCATATTCGCCGGAGATGAAGGGTAAAGCTGTTGTACCGGCGTAATCCGCTGGTTCTGTCCACCGTGAGGATTTTCAGGGCCCGTCGTCATGGGCTTCTCCACAGTCTTCTCACCAAATGAAGTCATTGTTATAGTCTAGAGGCTGGATTTTAAGAACTGGCATTTAAATGAACAGTCCCGACAACGGAACCACTGATGATGCACACTTTTTTCGGTGAGCTAGACGACGGCTGTTGGCGGTCACGACGGCTACAGAACCTGCAAGACAGAGAAACCGTTACAGAGCAGGGGGTAACCCTGCTAAACCGCTCCGGCGTGAGAATCAGGCTCAAGTTCAGTTATGAAAACAAGAGGATTTTCGGGAGAGTTTAGGGACAGAAATAATGCGTACCTTGTGCCTACGGGGTAGGGCTTATATTTATAGGAGCTTGATTCTTGGGCGCCTTCCTTATTTAGAGGAAGTAGAGTTTGACAAGGATTCTGATTGTTCCTCAATATGGTAACTCGATCAGAGTTATAATAGGATAGGATCTCATGTGATCTTCTGATAATGATAGGAAGATACTCTCCTTGCTGGACATGATATCTCGAGCAGTATTTGCTCGCGTATGCCTGGGATGATCGGTCTGCTCTCAATGTCTCGTGCAAGATCGAGGTTGTCATCATGGTCGATATGCTCACAATGTCTCGTGCATGGTCGAAGTTCGGGTTGCTCGCCCAGGGAGATTTCCTCCTGATCGCCTTGATATTGTGCTCTCCTCGCGCTCGGGGAGGCATTCTCCTTCCCCATATCGCAGAGAGGTTCCACGCTATTGTGCTCGCGTGTCGAGCATGCGAACACTAGTTGGCCATGGAG
>JAOWAN010000043.1:3766780-3783734 GCA_028566635.1 Lobelia cardinalis
CTTCTTAGTGAACTTGAGACTTACTCTCACGCCGGAGCTGTTTAGGTAGGGAAACCCCCTACCTCTAGTGACGGTGTCTGTTTTGCAGGTCTTGTTGCTGCCCAGATTCAGCCTCCAGCCATCGTAGCAGCTCACCAAGATCGCAGAAAATCCGTGCATCATCACCAGACTAAAGATAGTAAACAGCATTCAGGCTGGTTACTATCACTAATAAACTGCTACCTCCACAGTGATAAACTATGGAGATAGCAGTTTATCACTATCCATGATTAATGTGACTCCAAAATGTTATGCGCAGTGGACTGTTGTATTTTGTAAAGTCAAAGAAAACATGAAATACAGGGAACGCACTGGGAAATCATGAAAGAATCGGTAGCTTTTACAGCAGAAGAAATCACAGAAAGAAAGGTAGAACTATAAAAGTAGAGCCACAAGCCATTGCATATAGACAGGTAAAGAAGCTTTAAAAAAAGGACTTCTAAATCCTTCATAACCAAAGTGAAAAGTTAAAGACAAATCCAACCGCAAAGACCAGCATAACTACAGAACTCTTGTAGTTCATACTGTCTGCAAAAATCAATTCAACATAACTTAATAATATTATAAAACCGTGAACCATACCAAACCATTCGGTTTGCCAAAAATTCAAACCGAACTGAACCAAATTGCTCGATTAGGTTTGTTTTAGTTCCCAACCGCAGCGGTTCGGATTGACTTAGTTTAAAGCTAAATAAGACAGGATATCCACTGGTTAGGACACATCGCTATCTTTTGTTTAAAAAGCATCTTTCTAATCACTGAGAGTATAACTGGTCAGTACACATCGCTATCTTTTGTTTCTTGAAGTCCTCAAACTTCCTACTGGTTAGGACCAGTTACAAGAAAAATCACAAAGAATCAACAATTCTCTCAAAACCAGAATCCCAACAAATCTACACAAGCCGGCGTTGATATTCTCCTAAATAACTTCAAAATTTTCCAGGCTAACACCCCACAGACACACTCTTGAACCTTGCATTTTCCATCATATTCTTGAACCTAAAAGGTGTTGGACAGCACTAAACCAAGGACAACCAGACTTAGAACAGAAGATCACTAGAGTAATGGTTTTGAAATCTATGGAGACAACACAATCAGCATTCTGCATTGAGTTAGAAAAAGCAACTATCCAAACAAAACAAAGGACTACTCCATACGTGAAATTTCAGAGCGTGAAGTGGCAAACCTCGCATACTGCTTACCAGAACTACCACATTCTCGAGAAAATGTCCAATCACATAACAGCGTCCCTCGAAAAAGACTAGCTAAGAATACAATCACACCTTCCCTCAAAAGTTAAAACAAACAGGACAATTCATACTAAATTTACAATGAAGATTTGAACTATCGAGCATAAAAGTGAACCCAAAAGCATCACAAACAACAATTATCAAACTGAATGGCGCCATAAGAAGGCAAAAAACTAAACCCTCAGTTTCTTTCCTTTCTTACAAACTGATTATCTACTTTCAATAATAAGTTACTCTTTATGAGACTTAGAAATGCGACAACTATAAGAGATGAGGTTCAGTGTTTACACAGTTTCGATGCTAGAATGTGAGGTAAATATAATCAAGAGGAGCATTTCAGTAACTTTGAAGAGAAGAGTATTTGAGACTCCTTCCTTACTGAAATCATCTCTTGCACATTCCTAAAAGGAACCAAGCAAACCAAAAGAAGAAACAAAAACTTCAGACACATTACACATACACCAATAACACGTTCAATATACCTTATTCTAACTCAGTGATGAATGAGTCATTGGTATCTGCACTTTGCGACTTTTTGATCAACTCAACATTTATGCACCCCTGGTGCCATGATTTAATCATGAAGGTTAACAGAAATTTTTCACTTACATGGACATCGGCAATATAGAAGGACATAAAAGACTGTTATTTATATGATTACTTGGCATTGGATCGCATGGAATGACGAAAAATGATTCATGTCGCCAATCCCAAGTGATTAAGATTAAGGCTTTGTTGATGTTGTAGAAATGTTCATCTTACATTCTTTACGTAAAAAAGCATTTTCATTAGAGGCATATATTCCTACGGATGGGAAAATTAAAAGAGGCATGCAAGAAACAAATCCCGTGCACAATTCAAAAATGCATGGGAACAGTTTCAACCATTATTACGAAGAGCGATAATAACTAAAATCAATTCGCCTTGCACATAACATCTAAACAGGTTAAGACAAATTTACGAACGACAGTGACAGTACATGATCCCCCTAAAAGACCCAGTCGTCAAAAGATGTATGCAAGCAGCTACACAAGCATAAATTGAAGCCCAAACACAACAAAATGTTAAAAGAACACAAGTTACATAACTTCGCCCCAAGTCAAGTATAGCTCCATCTTGAATGCATGTGGATTTCCTTGTATCAATAATCACCCATCATAAGTTCAAAATATTTTCTTTTTTCAACAAAATACGAATATTACTCATATTAGAAAGGATACATATTACAAGAAAGGAGACAAGAGATCCACCAAAACCAAAAAAGGAAAAACAGCAAAAGCGCAAGAGGACACAGGGTAGTGCAATGCAGTTCTTCGTCTCTAGATAAATATGCTAAAGATGGTCCACGGAAAGCTCCAAGATTCCTATCCCAAAGGGTAAACTGAACAGAGATGCTCTTCCAGAAAAAGAAGAGATATGCACGGTACGACACACGAGATTTGCACGGTATGAGCCATGATGCACACCTTCGCAACACTAGAGCATCCTTCAACCACGGTTTGAGCCATGATACATACCTCCCCTCGCACCGAAAATCAACGTACATTAAAGACGCCAAGCCATTCGATGGTGCATAAACAAATCCTCTCTAGACTCAATCATTCGTACATGTACACGTAACAAACACATCGAGGGAGATGGCTGTATGCGGACACCTCCATTGCCGCCAATCAATAGTATGCAACGAGTGAGGATCACCATCCAAGCAAAGACTTTGTACTAAAACGGAATTTCAAATGAAATTATAAAGAGGAAACTATAGAAGGTTGAAGAAGCAGCTTTGCGACTGACTTGACAAAAAATGAACGAGAGTACACTAGAACTCTAGAATCCAAATCCGAAGGTCATGCCGATGATTCACAGGCTGGAAAGATGGCAACTGCTTAAGCAAATTTTGCGAGACATTGATTCTTCGTCATTAAGATTCCTGACGAATGGTGAACCTAGCCCCCTCCCAAACAAGAAAGGCATAGATAGGAGCAGCGTGATAGAGACGTTTAGATTTGCACCAAACTTGCTCCGAGTAACTCTATGCAAAAGAGAATTAGCCTCCAACAGAAAACGCCAAGACTTACCAACCTGAAAAGTAATTTTAAAACCAGGTTATCAAGCCCCCATTATTCCTCCTTATGCCTGCAAACTGTCTTCCAGCCCCTTACCACAAAAATCGACACATGATCCCATCTAAATGCTCTGGAGAGCCATGACTACATCAAATTGACTCTCCTGCACCCTGCCACCCATCTAAACACTTAGACACCTTAGCAACCAAAAACTAGCAGCCCACTGATTCCCTCCTAACTGGAGTCCATGGTAGGAGAAAGGACACTCACTAACTGAACGACCCACAAAATTGGCATATGAACTCCAAATCGACCCTTCCACATTTAGACGACCTAGGCCACTATAGGTTAAATTAATCATAAGATGAGAAGTACACTCAAAAAAATAAGGCTTCTGAGAACATTGATGTAGGACATAAGTACAAGAATAAAGGCATAGGATTTAGTTATATATGTTGTATATTATTATTTAGGAACAAAACAAGACGTCATTCATTTATTTGGGGTTATTAGAATATGAATTATCATAGTCGAAGTAAGATAAGTATTAGAGTTCTTCTAGTTTAATGATATTATCAAATTCCTAGTAGATTTAGGATAGTTTTTCTTATTGGTGTTTTACTAATTAGCCTAGTCCTAGAAGTTTTAGGACTTCTTTCACAATTGTTGTTTCATCAGTTAGCCTGGTCCTAGTAGGTTCAGGATTTACTTTTTTTCTTATAAATATGATGTAATCCTCCATCTTTAATTCAAAAATGACTAATAATATTTGAGTTACGCTTTTACCTTCGCAAGGGTAAGTATTTCTTCTCTTCTTCTCTCTTTCTCCCCCTTCTTCTATTTGCTGAAATCTATTTTGTTTCTAAACATATCCGCCATTAAACGTTACTGAACCTAACAATCTCCTAGGACAAGAACATTGTATCATAAGCATACTTGAGATGAGAAACCTTCGTGTCGCCACTACCTACCCAACAACATCCACCACTACTGTGTACCAAAAAAAAAAAAAAATGAGAGGATCCCCTTAACGTAGACCCCTAAAAGCACGAAAGCCTTCCTTAAGATCCTCTTAACCATGACAAAAAAAACTAACATCTAGGACTAGGGCTGACATACTATTCAAACACTCGATATTCGACGACTCGTTTCACATACTCGAGTCGAGTTCGAACAAGGTTTAGTACTCGATTAAATAATCCAGTATACTTGAACTAGTTGTGAGACTCGACGAATATGTTCTCGATCATACTCGAATATGTTCTCGATCATACTCGACTCGACTCAATTCTAAGCTTGTAAATATAAGTAAATGTAAACACTATTGAAAAATATCAGAATACTCAACTCTACTTGTGAAATTTGATTCATGAAACTTAATTTCGTTTGTGAAACTCGACTCCATTCATAAAAGTTGAACTACCCGAGCATACTCGCGAGACTTGATTAAATTGCTCGAAACAAGTTCCGTTGTATACTTTACTACTCGGCTAAATATGTTCGGTGTTCGACTCGAAACTTGACAAAGCTCAACCAAATCGACTCACTAACAGCCCTATCTAGGACCAAAACTTCTCATATCAATAGCTAAACCAAGAAATCTTCTGTTAATATGCCTTCTTAAACTCCAATCGAAGGATCAATCCTTTCCTTCTCCTCAACCGAAGATCATCTACTAATAAGATATTTAAAAGGTTGACATTCCTATATGCGATTGATTTTAAAGGTACAATCAATACATCATTGTATACTACAATCTACCAAAGAGCTTAAACTCAAGCGGCATCCGCTCATCTTCCCTAAAGAAAAGTCGGTGGTTTTAAGTCTCGAGAAGAAACTATTATTTTGTTGAAGATATCTCTCTTCACTTGATGTGGTTTTAAGTCATCTCTATTATATATGTAAGCTCTAACTAATAAAAATGATGTATAGTAGGACCTCTATCAATTATTCACTAGTCTGTCCTAAATTTGCGAGCCAACTTTCTTCATATGTCTTCAACGCCTTCAACTTCTCCGCTCCAACTCCTCTGAGGCTTTGACAATATTAACCCGATTCACAGTGAGGCTTATCCTTGGGAATATAAATTTTGTATGAATGCTCATCTAATAATATTAATATTATAAAGGGAGAGTGCGAGATTTGAAGCTCTAGCACACTATTTTACACTCCCATTTACCTTTCAATTGGATTACAATTACCATTCACAACTTAACTACCCATTTAACACCACAAAAAAGAAAACTATCCACTAAGACATACCACTTTCATGTTTTAAAACTTTTCAATAAATATTCGAAAAAGAATAAACATTATTTCATAAAAAAATTATACCGCTATTATAATAAAACAAGTACTTGATGCACACACAACTGGGTATTACGGTGTGTATATACTAGTAGGATTGAAATTGGGTAGTGAAGAGATGCTATAGGTCTCATTGATCAGAACTGTGATACTTATAAGAAAACAATTTCACTTGTTTATTGGCACACCGACGATTAGATGTTTCATAGGCACACCAGTTATTAAGTTTAAAGGGAGAGCGAGAGAGACAGATTGTTCTTAGGCATTTTGATCCCAAATTATGAAATTAATTAGTAAAGTTTCTAGAACAATTTTTATACGGTCATATGAAACACCACGACCATGTCGACATTTCATGAACCAAAAGTAACATAAGTCTGCGAGTGAGTGTTTAGAAAGGGAGAAAGTTTGTATAGCAGTAAATCCACATGATTCAAGTAAATACTTGTCAAATGCAAACCTTCACCGATCGAGGGTATCTTCGGTCAAAAAGGAAAAGTTGAAGTGTTTGAAAATTAATGAAGAAGAGAGGTACATAAAACACTCGAAATGAAAACCAATAGCATGTTATTAGGTCCAAATTTCCTTGAGACTTTTCCCTTAAATCTTTTTTATTATTGAGAAGTATGTTTGAAAGAGGGACCCACCTGTGTGCTAATTCAACAGCTACCTCATTTTGTATTCTTGCTCTTGTGACTCTGAACCTCTAGTATCACTCTTAAATATGAAGTCCTTGCCTGCAGTCCTATTAAATTCAATGTAACTACCTCCAACTATGCTGATAATAAAGGTGCTAAAGCTGACTTAGCTTGCTATACTCATGAAAATACAAGTACTCAAAGAAAAATGCTAGGTGCTATTAAGCTCAAGGTTTCAAAACAATTATCCCCAATAGAATTATAGAATGCATAAGTCCAAGTAACCACAACTACTGGAGTACTAATAGTCAACTTCAAAACGTACGTAACTCGCAATAGCATGCAATTCAACCAGCTATAACTCTATAAGGTAAGACCCTTATAAGCAGACTCCTTTGCATGCAAAAATAGGAGGAGCTAGAAAACCAACTCGCATGAAGGCTGAAGCCCAGAAAACATAGATATGGAAATTCAGAACACTCAGTGGAAAAAAATGAAGTACAACATTATAAAACAGTTGATAAGACAAGAGAACGTACTTTGATAGAGATAGAGAATGAGGGATATGTAGATGCTCCTCTTGGAAATTTATGTCAAAAATCAGGCTCCAAGGTCCATAGTATTCTCTATGCATGACACCGTAGTTGTTAAGATTACTTAATTGCAGATAAAAGTACAGTAGTCAGCTAATACACAAGCAATTCAGGTAACTCAAACGAAATTTTCTTGCAGAGTTCTGCTACTAAAACATAAGAGCTCTTCCAAGGAAAAATAGGAGGTTTTAGATTTTTAAATATATATATTTAACCACGAGATTATATTCTATGGATTTCAGACACTATTGTAAGGCGCAAACATCACAGAGAAGTGGGACGATGAAACATTCAAACAGCCAAGGGAAGTAAATTAGAACCAAGAGTACCATGTAACCACTTTCCCTCTCCTTTAGTACTCTTTGGTTCCTACAGACTACAATTATATTCGGTGAGGGGAAACGATCTAGATGCAAATGCAAAATTCATTATTAACCAGATTATGGTTCTCCGGTGTCATCCATCGTAAACCTAGCATCTAGTGTAACAAGTAGAAATTTTGGATAATATTGTCATATCAAGGTCAACACACTAAACGGAGAGGACTGTATGGTACTTCAATCCCAGCTCCAAAAGTCAGGGACTTAAAAATTTGCAGGATGCCATGACTCGTTGACTTTAATCAAGGTCAAAGATTTTCATGTTGCCCATTGTTACAAACCCTCCTCTCCAAAGTGGGAGGTCGGATGTTCAAATGGTAAGAGGCAAAAAAAGTTTAAAGAAGTTCTTGCCGAGCAAAAAAAAAGGTTAGATTGCAGAACAAAGAAGGTTCAATCCAAATGAATTCCTTCATGGGATTAAGGTCTACAAAGGGTGACTGCAAATTCATGGAGGATCCTGCATAAGAGTGTTGATTAGCAATATAAACGCCATATTAGAAACATTCATTAATTTAAAGCCCCAAAGAAAACAAGGTATGTCATTTTCTTTAAAGGAAAATGTTAATTCAAGGAACTTCAAATTGCATCAAAGTAAAATCTGTGACCCGCAATAATCCCAACTTTATGAGAAGTATCTTGCTCCTAACCAACTACCATAGTTATTAGAGGCGCAATACGTGTGCCCGGGGCTTAGGCGCAAGGCGGGCGCACCCCCAAGGGACGAGGCGCACAAAAGTGCTTAAAAATTATTTAAAATATAATATAGTCATATACAACAACAATATAAGCAATAAACTAAATGCAAATAGTGAATCAAACAACACAAATAGTCATAAATAGAAAAAAAAAATGTTCAAAACATGTAACCAATCACAAAATAACCGGTCTAAACAAGTAAACTCATAAGTAAAAGTTTCACCCCAGATCTTGTTGAAGCCATAAGTACTCACTGACCCAAAAAAGCATTAAGTAACCGACCAAAAAAGGCAAACAAAAAAAAAATAGCTGACTGATGGAACCTTCAAAAGGACAGAACCAAAAAAAAAAGGGTAAGGAACGGAGAGCAAAGAGGGGTAGAACTTAGAAGAAGGGATCAGAGAAGGATGGAAGAATAGAAGAGCAGGGTAGAAGAAGAGAAGAGAAGGCATGAAGAATCGGAAAAAAAAAAAAAGGAGACTGACTTGAGGTCCTGAGCTCGCCGGAGGGTCAGATGTAGTCGGCGCTCCCGAAGGAAAAGTCGCTGTAGGTCTTTGCTCTTCAATTTCACCAGTCACATCTCAGGCTCAGTATTCCTATTTTGACTTAACCTAATATACTAAACGACATAGTTTTAATGCCCAAATCGTGCCTGGAGCCTAGGCGCACTAAACCAAGTCTCACGCCTAGGGCTCAAGCGCGCCCTCGCCTCAGCAACAGCACCCCGCCTAGCCCTCCCAAGGCGCCAACCTTGCGTCCGCCTGCACCTAAGCGCACCTTTAATAACTATGCCCACTACCAATCACATGTCTATCCTTATTCTGTTATCAACTAATAAGCAAGTGCATTGGTGGTGCAGCCACTAATACATTTTCTCAACGCTAATATTGATCCTTCTAACAAGTAAAGAGTAGTTAGAAAATTTACTAGGTGATCTTGAGCAGGTATTTGTCTTCAAGAATTTAACCTTTCGTTTGTGATTCCTGCATCTATATTATTTATACTCCATCAGTTTCGGAAATAGAGTACAATATTCCATTTTGGGACATTTCATTCAAAGAATCCACTCGCAAAATTTATATTATGAATACTTATGTTTTCCCAAAGAAATTTCGTTCATATTCAAAACATGAAAGTTTCATCACATTGTGTCGAAAAATATTATAATTTTAGTATAATTTGTAAAAGAATAAAAGACATAAAGTGCTAAAAAATTAAAAGTTAACTTTCAAACACGGACTCTTTGCCAGGAACGGATTCTTCTTTTTTAATACCTTAAAAAGGGAAAATATAGATAGAAACTCGAATAAGAACAAAGGGAACGGGGGAGACCTACAAAGGAAAAAATTGAAAAAATAACCAACAACTGCATAAAAATAAATATATAGATGCATATATATAGGGGTTTATTCCACTACAAACCACTTTTTCGTACAAACCGTACGAACCAGTTGTATCTTAGTATATTTTTATTGTATGTTAGTTAAATGTTTGTATTTTGTAAAATAAAGATCCAACACAACAATTTTTTTAAAAAAATCAACTAAGATACAACATATTCGTAAATATACAACAAACTAACTAAGATGCGAAGATACAACAAAAATGTAATAACATACAACAGAACAAAAAAATTAAGATACAACAAAATTAACGAATATACAACAAAAAAGTACTAAGATACAGCAGTTCGCACGTTTGTACGATATTTATGGTTTGTATTTGATCATTTTCCCATTAAGTACAAATTCGAAAAGTATGGAGGAGACGACCATGAGAAGAGAAACGAAAATACGGCTGCAGAAATCTGGACTCAAATGAAAAGGCTAAGAAGGGATTAAAGCATTCTACCACAACTCCGAGATTGGACACCTTGAAATGCGCCCTGGAAAAAAATACCAAAGGAAAGCCATGTACATCACGAAATCCGAAAGAAGATCACTATGCAACTCTTGGTCCCTAAAATTCCTCTCAGTCCAGATTTCAATAAGATGCAATCATTCCACATTGCCACCTATTAACAAGGACTCAGGTGAAGAATCAGATGCAGCTATGTAATCCAAAGGTTGGATTCGACAAAAACATGAATTTTAGGATAAGCGGACTCGGCTAAAACATGTCTAAATTTTGGACACTGGTGTGTGGACACAGGAAACCAATATATATATATACACACACACAGATCCTTTTTCTTCTTAAATACGTATTCACCTGATAGTTGGTTTAGGTCAAGCTGTTTGGACATCAAACACATCCAATAACTGACTAACTCCAGCAAGTAACCGACAAAATTATATTATCTGAAAACATTATTGCATAATAGTTGAAAGCGAAAAAGAAGAGGGGTGTAGTTGTGAAATTGGTTAATCTTATGCCCTAGAATCAGAATATACAACTTCCGCCTTCCCCACCCCCCGCCACCCCAATTCCACAACTCTCTCTACTACTTCATCTCTCCTCTTCCTCCCTCATTTATCTCAAATGGTTTAATGTATTTTGAGAGCAAAAAAGGTATACAAATATAGGATTATGACAAAGAGTTTGTAAAAATGCCTGGATATTAATATTTCAAAGTAGGTTTTATAAAAGAATTCTTCATATAATCATTCCTCTTCTCCACCTATCCACTTTTGTTTTCTCTATCTATAGGTTTTATTGTTTGATGGCCTAAGAAGTGGTTTAATTCTATAGTGAAAATAGTCAATAGTGTACCTGGGCGATAATATCTAGAAAGATCTTCAATTCAAATGATGGAAGACAACCTATAGATAAGGAAAACAAAAGTGGAAATTTGTGGAGAAAAGGAATGAAGATACAGAGAATATATTCATAAAAGCTACTTTGAAATATTAATATTCGTACCCTTTCCCCACTTGTAAACTTTTAGTCATAATCCTGTTTTTGTATACCTATTTTGCTCTCGAAATACATTAAACCATTTGGGATAGATGAATTTGAAATTTACAACAGGACATCAAAGAAAGGTTCCACAAGTTAGGAAACAAAAGTCAAAAATGGGATATTAGGGTTGAGTAAGATCGCTATAAAAGTTCCATTTAAAGAGAAAAAGTTCCAACAATAAACGACAAAAATCAATTCAGATATTCAGTGTTTTCACGGAAGCCAAATTACTAATGAAAACTTTTCCACTAGTCCAAGGCCATGACATGGTAAGAAAATTCGTATATTTTGGAAGCTATTAAACAGCCTTTAGTGTAACAAGTACCGACAAACCCTTAGGCAAAAGTCAACTAAAAGCAACTTAGATAATGCCCAAAACACCATTCAGTTGTCCACAATCTATCTTCCAGATGTTTGGGAACCGAAGTGAAAGAGAGATGGATAAAGGCAAGCGGTTTTCGCATAAATGGCTATTTTTGAAGGGAACAAACTGATTGCTATAATCTATAGAAATGAACTTTGTAAAGCCCATATTGCTGACTGCAACGTAAATTAATTATTTGTCGGATCTTTCACGATTATACAAGGTCATGATGACAAAATCTTCATCATTACTACTTGTCGTTATCTCGTAAGAAAATGCATATGCTTCTAACGTTACAACAAACCACTAAGCCTAAATGGTTAGAGATTTAAACCTAATTAGGTATAAGGAAGATACATCATCTGATCCAAGTATGCATAATATGCCACGAAAGAGTAAGCTGATATCAAAGAAAAAAAACTAGAGAGCCATGTAAAATCTTAACATAAAGTTGCCTTACGAGGAACAAGTTGGTTCCCGCAGTTTTAAAAAGCAAACTTGCAAGACCAAATTGTCGGTGCTCATAAAACAGCAGTGTCTTCCAAGTTAAGAGCATCTAATAAAGTATGTATGTAGCCTATATAAAAAAGGTGCATGAGGCAGGTCCACACAAAGCAGTTCACGTAACATCCAAGAGAATTGGCCATAAAATCATTTTCTAGAAACCAAGATCAGAGGATAAAACCCTAGACACCAGCAAACCCACTAGCAAAGTTAACTGAGTTGGCACATCAAACCAAAGTTAACTGACTCTGCACCATGCGATAATGTTCGAAGATGGCTATCATGCTCAAAGCAGTCAAAATACTATCTTGAACATACACACACAAAAAACAAAAGGATTGTAAGTAACAGCTGTATTAGCAAATACAGAAAAAGGTCATCAATTAACCAACAGCACTAGAGATAAATCGAAGTGTCATCAACTAAAGAGCAATCAGTCCCAAGCAATAAACTTCAATCAGTTGGTGCAAAAGTACTTCATAAACCAACAATACCAAAAGAAGTACAATATGGTAGCCAAATGCAATTGATTAAAGTATTGTCAATAAAATGGCAAAATTCATTGATGGAAGTTGCCAAAGGCACATCATTATAAAAATTTTAACACCACGAAACACATATGCCTCACAAAGACAACTTAACCTTCCTAAAAACCTTCCAGAGTATTCGAGAAGTACCTATCTCCAAAGCAACGATTGGAATGTACACGACCAAACCATGTAACTGCCGTCAGGAGGCGGAACAAAACAAAGAAACCCTACTTATTCACCCCTGTACTAACCCTAACTAGAAAATGGTCACAGCAACGCCAGCTCCATTTGACCCCATAAACCAACACAACATTTCAAATCCAGTCCTTTTTAAATGCATCACATTTCTTAAACCTGAATAGGATTCTCCGTTTCATCCCTCTTGAGAGGTGAAACAGGAAGGGACCCTTCGTCCTCACTACACCCATTATTCCCCACCAACTTCCTCACTTCTTTCTCAAACCCAACACCAATCCCCCTCCCCCCCTGCCAGCTCCCAAACCCAATTTGTTTTCCATTCAAAACATCCCAAAAGAAGTCCGTCAACACCGACTCGTACCCAGGCATCTTCGCATACCCAGGGAAATAGTTAATATCAATGACAAGATACCTATTCCCAATCCTCGTATCCCTAATAACATCGAAATTAAACAAATGCAGCTTCATAGCCATCCTCAAACCCCTAGCAATGTCCGTAACCAGTCCAAACGGCGGCATCTCTGTGTCCTCCAAATTCATCATCTTATAATATTTGTCATCGCTCTTCTCCCTATTAGTCAAATTAGAAACCTGCGAGAACGACAACGACCCCTCCAAACTCCCCAACTTCTCCTCAGTAACATCCGGCAAAGACTTCCGTTTCACGCACTTAACAAACTCTCCCACCACATAAACCTTAAATATGACCCCGCCATGGTTCACAAACTCCTGTAAGACCGTAGGCGGCCGCAACTTTTTAAGCCCCTCGTGGTTAAAAATCAACGACATCTTATGAGATTTCGCGCTCCCGTCCGCCACAAGTGGCTTCGCAATCACCGGAAACTTCAACCCCTCCCCCCACGCCGTCGGATCCAGTAACTCCCCCGCCTCGTAAATCACAATCTGCCTCGGTATCCCAAACGAGGCCGCTTCATTGTCCTCCGTAACAACCTCGATTTCGGAGACGAACCTGAGCATGGAAATCCGGTCGTGCAAACGTTCAATTGCCTCGGGGGAATCGATGACTAAGACATTAGGGTTTTGAACTTTATACTCCTCCAGCTGGCGCCTCCAGTCCTCGCCGTAGAGCTTGTGGAGAACGCAATCGAACGGTCCCTGATCGATCAGAGGTTTACTCGTATCGATCTTGATGAGATCGATGCCACGGCCTTTTGCGAGATTGATTAGCGAGTCTTGGATGAAACTGTTCTGCTTCTTGGGTAGAAGCGCGTATCCGATACCGAATCGCCTCACGAGTGGTTCTTCCTCGCTCGCCATTCCAGTAACAAAACCCTAGCAGCTCCGCCTCGAAATGCTGTCCCTACACTCATAACAAAACTCCGAAGCACACAGAAATGTGTTACCCTATCTCTTCAAGAATTGTATAGGGTTCCGATGTATAGATACAGAAATGTGTGTATAGGTTTAAGCAAAATTTTTTGTGAAATGAAAGAGATGGAGGGAGAAGAAGGGGAATGGGAATGGGGGAGGGATATATATATAGGAAGGATGGGAGTAGGGTTTGATAAAGTAACCGGGGTTAGGGGGAGGGAGGTGGTACACGTGGCATATTCTTGACAAAATATACGGATTCCCGCCGCACAGTTGAAACGCGTATCAGAGGGTCGTTGGATTTATCTGCATGTATGAGAACGGACGGTGAGAGATTTGGTGTGGGGGTGTTGAGAGATGGAGTGTAGTTGAACACAGGTCAAAATTGAGAGAAAGGTGGGGTCCATTCGTTGCGTATGGTAGGCACTCCTTTTTTGTAAACGCCATAGGTAGTTAGGAATGGAAATTGTTTGCTAGTTTACCTCTGCTAATGAGTTTTTAGTTTGAGTGAATTACACCAAACCCCTCTGATCAGTCGCTCCCTTTTTTTTACAAAATTCGACAGAAAACCCCCCACAATTTATGAAACCTTAATCCGGACGAAAATGGTAAATTTGTCTTGAGAAATTACCAAACGGCCCTTACTAAAAATTGGCCTTCTTCTTTTCCTTCATCATTTTCAAAGCCAAAATTCCACAAGAGAGAATGCGAAGAGAGAGAGAGAGAGAGAGAGAGAGAGAGAGAAGACGTGCCCTCCGATTGATAGGCGAGGCCAAAATCTCCAGGATCTAAGCTACTACTAATTAATTTCAACTACAATAGTAAAAGAAAAGGAACAAAAAAGAAGATACGAGGGCAACTGTGGTACAGCTTAAAAGGGCTTGAAATTTCAAGAACCCCATTATAAGGAACACAAAAGGGTGGCCAAAAGAAATTACGGAGATGGCTATGAAGAAAAGCAAAGAGAGAAAGAAAATTGTATAGAGAGAGAAAGCATAACCCAAAAAGGAAAATTTTTAAAATAAAACCAATTAAAAAGTAATCGGTGTTACGACCCTCCTTCTCTACCCTTCGCACAAACACAAAGAATTTCTATTGGAGTCTAATATTGCTAACCGAAAGAATTGCAATTGCCACTTTTACTTGTCTTAGTGTAAAGAAAAAGTTTAAAAGCATCCCCCAAGTAATCTTTACTAATTTTCATTATACTACTAATGTTAGAAGAGGCAAAGCTTCAAACTTCCTAGAGGGCAAGTCCTTATCAACCAGAGGGTTTAGGGCAAGCACTACTGTGAATTTCCTTGAATTCAAGAGGAAACTCCTGAGGAAATTCAAGGGTTCAGGGCAATTGTAATGCTGTGAATTCCTTGAATTCAAGGCAACACGCCGAGTGCATTGATTCCCTTGAATTTCCTTCTGGTCAGCTGCCTTCATCTGGTGTTGTAGGCGACAGAATTTCTATAGAGAGCAGCATCAAATAGAAGTTTGGCTTCCTTTAGATTTTGGGTCTTAAGGTAGGCGAAAACTATGGCATTCCAAGTGAAGACGTTTCGGTCGAACATTTCATCGAACAGTCGGCGAGCTTCTCGAATTAGCTCTTGTTTGGAGCATAAATGAATAAGCTGATTCAATGAGAATAACGTGGGTTTATGGCTGGATTTTATGGAGTAGGCGAAAGCCAAGAGCCCATCAACAAGGGAATTCATTGCTAGTAGTCACCATTCACATTCATTGCTATAGAGATTCACACCACGAAAAAGAGAACCCACAGGCAACCCTATCGTGTTGAAAACACACTTCCGGCGAAGAGGCCTTTGGGTAGAACCTCGTCACGAGATTGAGTCGGCGAACGAGAAGGGTTGCGATGCCACTGATCTTCTCCTGCTGTCGTGGTAATTTGCGGGGCAATGGTTAAAGGTTCGGGAGGGGAGGGAAGCGAAAGATTGAATTGCTTGGATTCCTTATTTTAGGGGGGTTTAGTACATTTGGAATGAACATTTTTATGCAATGGGTATTTTGGTAAAAAAAAAATATCAATCATCAACTTTTCTTTCCTAATTTGGCAAGTTTTACTACAATTTAACGGAGTTCATAGTTTTGTGGGGATTTTCTATCTAATATGGTAAAGGAGGGGGCAGCTCATCATAATTTGGTTATGCCACTCCAAAAAACATTGTATTGTAATTGCACTCTCTCAGCCTGCAGTTTGTTTATGGTTGCACTTGGGGATTTGTAGTATGAATGTTTGAATTTAAGGACCAATCTTGTACTCCCTCCGTTTCTATATACCTGTCGTTTTTGCCTTGAAAACTTGTGCCAAATTAGTTCACGTTTTTATATATTTATTGTACATTTTTTCAAACTTGCCCTTGTATCCATAATATCACAATCCTTAAACCTACCTCTTTATATTCCTCCAACACAATCCTCCTCTTTAAATCACATCAGTTTTTCTTCCCAATGACATTCCCACTTCTTTAAAATACAAAATATACTCCATAAATTTTTACCAGTAGATTTAAAGGTTGGGGGGAGCAACTGATTAGAGAAAGGAGTACTCCAAGAATTGTTTTCGAACACAGTACTGCAACCATAAAGAATCCCATTCTTCAAAAATTATTGCTCCTATTGATTCATTTTTATGTTTCATTATTTATATTGGTTGGTTTAGAGTTTCATGGATTGAGAAACGTTTGCCATGGCTGGAGAAAATTAACGAGAGATACTACAAGAGTTAAGAAATGGAAGTTGAAGAGATGAAACAATACTTAATGCAATTGTTGGTTAATGAAAGAAAATAAAGTTAATGGGCAAAAATGAAAGAACGGTAAGTAATTAAGGCAATTCTTGACTATTGTGCTAAGTGTTAAAACGACATGTATATAGGAACGGAGGGAGTATTTTTTGTGCAACTACCAAATAAGATCTGATTTTCATTAATTTTTTTAATGAATAGCTCAAACGGTAAAAGAAAAAAAATAATACTCCCTCTGTTCCATAATACTAATAGTAGTCCTTTTATAAGTTAAAATTTGTTCTAAAATGGTTGTTCATTTAGAAATGGGATTTTCGCATTTTAGGTCCCAATGTTTTCGTGAAAAGGCGAAAAGGACCCCCACGTTTGAGTAATTGCCGTTTGGGCCCTATGGTATTAATTTT
>JAOWAN010000043.1:3821906-3836238 GCA_028566635.1 Lobelia cardinalis
CAACACCAACCCAACATTGAATTAGAACAAGAAGAATCATCTTCTTCATCACTGTCATCATCCGTACCCAACCAACTGTTCATCCCAACCACAAAAACCACTCGGAATCGCCGAAAGCCCAGGTGGGCTCCAAGGAACAGGGGATCCCATGTCGCTAAACCTCAAATCATCGAAAAAACTGAGGTGGGTTCATTGGATTCGTGCCAAGAAAGGGGTGGAGAGATTTCTGGAGATGGATTAATGTCATGTGGGGATGTAATTGGGGAAAGTTGTTTGAGTAACACTGTTAATTTGGTGGGTAGTGAAGAAAGAGTTGAAGGGTCCGAGTCAAAGGAGGAGGAGGAGGGTGTTGACGAAATCAATCGCAGGCTGGAGGAGTTGATGTTGGGTGTGGAAGAGCCAGAGTTGGACGTGGATGTGCAAAGAATTAATGATCAATTGCAGGAAGACGAGGTATGTCCTATTTAATTCATCAATTTGATTAGTTGTGGAGATTGTACTCCCTCAAAAGAGTCATGTTTTGACTTTCTTTGGTCCACCTGATTAAAATTTGATAAGTTTTAACAAAAATTGATATAAAAATTGTTATTCATAGTTCACTGCATGTTCTTACAAAGATGAAGATTTTACAACCAAAAACGCAATAAATACATGGTAAATGGTAATTTGGTAATGTACTAAATGAAACATAGATGCTCATCTTGGGACGGATGTAGTATCTTTGTTTTAATGCAGCAATTAGTAGCTCTATACTTAAAAGCAATGCCTTTGATTCCGTCAATTGTGATTCATTTCATAATTGTAGAAGATATATTTACATTTATGCTAAGTGGATTAGTGTTAGTTCACTTCTTGCCTTAAGAATTGTTTATGTGCTTGGGGTTTATGCCATTTAACATAATTGTGGTTTTTGGATTTATTTATTGGGGAAGGGAAGCCATAAACCAAATCCAGGCATAGGGATCTTACTAAAAAAAGGGTTGGAGTGGTCTAGGTAACTAATAATTTGAGAGCTACAAACTAACATAATTTTGGGTTTTTGGATCTATTCATTTTTAGTGGGTGAAGGGAAACCGTAAATCAAATGCAGTCATATGCATCTTACTGGAAAATGGTTAGAGTTGTCTGGTTCCACTTATGTAGGAGATAGTGCTGTTTGCTGGACGAGTTTCTAGTTAATATTGCCTTGGTGGCTTGAATCCCGGTCTCCCCTCTTTGAGGAAGGAATGAATGTCATTCCTGCCTAAGCTGGAGCTGTTTGCACTCCTCTTTGATGGTGACCCGTCATTATCCTACCGATGGAGTCAATCCGAACTGCAGAACCTGAGAAAGAAGAGTTGTCATAATCTAGATATAAGATATTTAGAAATTGGGGTTGAACTGAAGGAGAGGAGGCTTGCAGATTCACGTGATATAATACCCCCTCTTAGGAAAGCATTCTTGTTAGATTCAAGAATACTGGTCCTGTAAGATCAGCACACAGCGTGCATGGCGACGAGGCAAAGTAGGTCTAAGAAATTCTCAAAGAGGAAAATTGGCGGTTCAGTTATGCTGTTCAGAAGGGAAAGGCAATGTCCCTGTTGAGAAAATCCATGAGAATTTGCATTTGGGGATCAAGTGAGTATCTGAAGATGATTTAGAGTTACAAGCGAGAGCAAGCATGTGTGTTGGTGAGGCATGATTAATGGTCTACAGAATCAGAGTGATGTCAAGTTATAGTGTATAGTTTACCTGAAATACCCCTCAATGTGGGGCCCATAGTTTTCCTTCACAAAAAAGGAAGATTATTATTATTGTCAAATTGGATGGACCAATAGTTGTCCCTCTTCAAGTGGGACAACTTTCTCAGTAAAAGAAAAAAATGAACCTGTTGTATCAAGCATGCAAACTCCAATAATATAACCGCCTATAAGAATGACTTCTAAGGATTTTAATTTTAAGTCAAAATCAGAAGATGATTTTATAATTTCTTTGACGAAGAAATTACAAGATCTTAATATAAAAGATGGACAGATTCGAGTATTAAATTAAGATGAAAATTATATCGAAACCAATTCTGAATATATTCAGGAAATAAAAGTCAATTTGGATCCGAAGAAATAAGTACAAATAAATTTGGAGATAATTATGGGACTCAATGATCCCAAGTTCCTTGGGCAACCAGACGATATTATTATCCCAGACCAACTCCGGTTGACCTGGTCATAGAGGAAGAGAGTATATGAGAATGTCAGATTATCAACTACTAAATTATGTGAACAGAATGATGATCTTTGCTTTGGCATGCAGAATCAATGGAAATAAAGATTCTCAAATAGCTAATAATAGCAACTGGATTTATTGGCCTGTTGAAAGGATGGTGGGCTAACAAACAGCCAACAAATGGAAAATCTGAATTCAACAAAAATTATTCAAGAGATGGATCTAAGCACAAATGAAACCAAACCATCAATCCAGGTAGATGGAGTTTACACTTTGATCCAGTCAATTTTAAAACATTTTATAGGTCAAGCTTTCCAATTAACGGAAAACGGAAAGGAACTATCAATGAATCTAATATGTACAACATTAACCCATTTTAGATGGTAATATGGTATAAAGATGTGTTCTTGTCAAAAGTCACAGTAAGAACTGATGCAAAATCTTCCTTTTGAAAAGAGAAATATAATCATTTTAGTGTCTTGCCTCCTTTGTTTGCAGAAAAGGTAAGAATTAGAATTAAAAATAGAAATGGTGGATATATAATCCCCTATGATGAAATAATATCAGAATGCACGGCTAAGGGTTTAGCCTTGTGTATTTCTTTAAATTTAAAAGCTCAATTGAAAAAAAGAGGGCTTACAAGTAGAAAAGAATTAGGAGAATTTTCTAATCAATTCGCCTATAATATTCCTTCATCAAATGTAAAGAAACCAGAACGACATGAAAATAGAAGACCCTTTTGAAAAAAGAAAAGATTTAAATCGTCCTCTAAATATAAAAAGATGATAAAGAAAATAACAAGAATATAAAACCTTATAAAAAGATTAATAAAAAATTTAATTCAAAAATAACTTGTCACAAATGTAAAAAATAGGACACGGTGCAAAAAATTGTGGGTAAAACAAAAAAATCCATGAATTAAATATCAATGATGAAATTAAAACTCGATTATTAGAAATTCTTTTAAATCCTACCACAAGTAGCAATTCGGAAGACGAAAATATTAATAATATGGAAGAAGATATGCTTGATTCAGACTCTATTAGCAGTTCTGAAGAGAGATAACCATAATCAATGTAGTTGTATAAATAACTTATTATAAATCCATATATAATTTGATTTTGTTTTACCGATAACAAATACTCACAAACTGGAAATAGAATACAAAAACGAAAAGCTTAAAATGAAAATTTACTATTCTGGACCCAACTTCAATCGTCATATAAACTAAGAACTAATGTTTACAGTTAAGAGAAGAATACAAGGAAATATGTTCACCACATGAGCCAAATGTAAGAAATAAGATCTCTCTTCAGAAAAGCCTCCCTTGACGATGAGAAATGCTCTCCATTTATAGGCCTTCAATCCAGACTTTGAAACTATTTAAGCCCATTTGGAAAATGCTTCTTGTCTTGATCTTCCTTTTCCATGTCTCCCGCTTTGTTTGCCATTTAAGACTATCAAACAATTGGCTCTATCTTTTATCCAAGCAACTTCAAATTTCCACCGTCATTTTTCTGCACCAAATCTGATACTTTCTGGGCCAATTTCAGTATTCCTGTCTCCCATTATTTCCCAAACTAAATGAGAACTCATCTTGGAGACTTCTTGAAGGATTCCTTTTTCGAATATGGAATCATTCCCATATAGTCTTCATATCTTCATTCTACTCTCACAGCCTTTGAGTTGACGTCGTGGATTCATTTTTCTCTTATTCTTTAAGAACTCGATTGATATTTATTCTCTAAGACTTACATTCAACTTTTCTTGGAAAATATTTGGGTTATCTTGAAGAATTTTGGATTTAATCATTTCAATTGGATCAAAAATATATTCGTCTACTTACTTTCCCTCCTATATTTGTTAACTTATTCTTCAAAACAAGAGCATACTTGTTCAATTTCTTTAAGAATTTGAAGTGTATCTAACTTATTCCACTATCTGTAAGAATTTGTTCTTATCCAGGATAAGCATGGAAGGTCAAAATCGTCATAATCACAACTATATGACCATGAACGCATCCATGGAAGCTTAAATTGAGCTACACAGAATAATAAGGATAAAATTAATCTTGGAGAAATACTTTCATCTCTGAATTTAGGATGAGAATCATCAGATGTTCTAAATAAGGATTGTAACTCTTTCGGCAAATAGTCCTTTTGAGATCCACTTTTCTCCCAGTTTAAGAATAACATGTGTGTGTGTGTGTGTCTGGCTCTCTGTCTCACCTCTTAATTTATTTGTGGTTTGTTTCAGTTATTAGCTATGGAATCCATTTATGGAGACAACATATTCATCCTTGAGAAACAGAATGACCTACGATCTTTTCAGGTTACTGATTTGAAAATTCTTATTGAATTTCTTAGGGAAGTAAAGGCTGAACATCTTTTTTTATTTTATTTTGCAGATTCACATACATATTGAAGCCCTTAGGGAAGTTACTATGTGCACAAAGCTACATTTATCTAAAAATCTCGAGGCTGATACTGATGGTTCAAATGATTTTTTATATTCTTTTAAAGTCCAGTATCTTCCACCAATTGTTTTGACATGTTTATTACCTAAATCATACCCAAGCCATCTCCCGCCTTACTTTACTATCTCCGTTCAGTGGTTGGGATCTTCGAAAATATCCAATCTTTGCTCCATGCTGGATTCATTATGGAAGGAACAACCAGGGCAGGAGGTTATATACCAGTGGACAGAGTGGTTACATAGTTCATCTTTTTCTTATCTTGGCTGTGATAAAGAAATCATTCTTGGTCCTTATGATATGAGAGATACTGGAGATAGGCGTGCAATTTCAGGTTGCATCTCTCCAGATGCTGATATTCCTTTTTTAAAGAGTTACAATGATAAGCAGCGGCATGAAGATTTTTGCAAGAACTTGCATGAATGTTGCATCTGTTTCGGTGAATATGCTGGTAATATTTATTGTTAGCATTTTCTTTAAATTTATATGAAAGAGATTATATATAGATGTCGAAAAAAATTGTGTCTTATGCATTGAGACACAGCTTTTATGTGTATTCCTAACTTTCCCTTATAAAATTTTACTTCAACTGTCATAATAGGGTAGGAAATTCCTTTGGAGATGAACAACTTTGAGATGGAAATATTTAGCTGTCTACAGTAATTTTCAAAGAAACTAAGACATTTTCTAACATAAATTTTGTATTTTGCATCTATGCTCATTAGGAATAGTTCTTCGTATACTGGCCCTAAAATTTTCATTTTGAACTCTATAAATTTCATTTTAAACTTTACAAGCAATGATGATAGTCCTTTTGTGCTTCCAAACTGTATAAACCCCCATTTTTTCTGATAGTCAAATAAACAGGATTATTCCCATGTAGTTGGGACATAACTTAGTTGAATAGCTGAATATTGAATATGGACTTAGGAAGAAGGTGCTCCTCCGTCCCTAAATGAGTGTACTATTTAATTTTTGAAAAGTCAACCTTTTAATATTAAATTATTATTTGACATAGATCAAATTCTAAAATTTCAACCTTTATAAGAATATTAATTAAGCCATCAATAACAATTTTTATAAGTTTGGAATAATAAGTCAATTCTCATTAAAAAAAATGAGTCAAAATTTAACAAAGTTGACAAAAAAAGGTCAAAACAGGATACTCATTTGGTGTTGGAGGTAGTACAATAAAATGATAAAGAATTATGTACGGAAGTTAACTTAGGAATTCCCGTTACTCTTTTATTCTTGGCTTGTATAATTATGTGTTCTTTGCTTATTATGTCAGACACCTTGATATATTCCACGTTTTGATTCTATTCTGGATACCATTATATGTTTTTCTTGTTCCTCTTTCTTCTTTCATTTGGCTTCTTTTTGATATCCATGGAGCGCAATCCCAGGGGGGGAGGGTGTTGTTTTTGGGCAATCCGAATTGGGTAACTAGATGAAAAGGAAGGTCTTCATAATATTTTATTAAGGTGCCTCTCTAAAGCTCATGGCCCACCTTGCATGTAAACTTCAAAGGCTTTCTGTCACTATTTTATCATTTTCCACTTTCAAAAATTGTTCACCCTGCAGATAGGTATCTGTAGACTGAAATAGATCCGTCTTAACAAAACTCTTAAGCTGTCCCCATGATATTAACATTTGGTGTTTTGGGATGATGTAGATTTTTATGGGCGCTCAGGAAGAGAAGTTAAAACATTGGGCAAGTACAGTAAGTCAGACTGAACTTACTTGAGGCTTTTTATAACAACCTCGTACAGGTGTTTCCAGTTCCAACCCTTGCGGGAGATGGAGGGAGGGAGGACATTGTTTCTTAGTCTTATGTGGTTTAAGTGAGGGGGAATATTGTCTTGGGACTGTGATGATCTGGGGTAAAGCCAATATAAGGTTAAGGGGGTTTATGACTATTCTAGTACATGTACCATCTTCAAGATATATAAAGATATTTTACTGCAGTTGCTAAAATTGTTCCAGGAGTTTAAGATAGCACTCTACCCCCATAGAAATGGACTGGAACATATTCTATGGAAACCATAATGGATTGGCGAGTTTGATCATTTTGTGTTAATATGTATTTTTTTAAAATATTGTCTCAGATTGGTAGATTTTTGCTCCTAAATGATTTAATCCCAGTTTTACTCGTTATTATAGGACTCTCTTTGTTTAGGTCTTTGTTTATAATATGTGTGTGTGTGTATATATATATATATATATATAGTTATTCAAATGTGAACCTAAATATTGTGAGGACTAACTAAGATCCAACATGTTGGATCTTAGTTAGTTTTCACAAGTTCTCATATATATATAGGGTCTTATTCCGCTACAAACCATAAATATTGTACAAACGTACGAACCAGTTGTATCTTAGTATACTTTTGTTGTATCTCAATTATATTGTTGTTGTATCGTACAAAATGACTAAGATACGAAGATACAATAAAAATGTAATAAAATACAACGGGGTCTTACTAATATACAAAAAAAAAAATTAAGATACAACAAAATTAACGAAGATACAACAAAAATATACTAAGATAGTTGTGGTTCGCACGTTTGTATGATATTTGTGGTTTGTAGCTGATCATTTTCCTATATATATGTGTGTGTGTTGGATCGTAGTTAGTTTGTTTAGCCCTATATATATATACATACATATATAGGGCTATTTTATTTGTTTGCTAAGAAGTACGATATGATATGGGAGGAGAAGCATTCAACCAATGAATATCAAAAGGAACATGGTGATCCTATTCATAGGTGGTTCCATCTGAGCCACATGCCAGAACGGATAAAGTCAAGGCCAGGATGGAGAAATTCACAGAGTAGTTGGTCTGATACGCACATTGACCTTGACTTCAGCTCGGGGAGCTACATGGTGAAAAAGGAAATTCTCTCTATTACTTTTAGAGGAGAATCGTTTTTTTCTACTTTTACACTTTCTTAGTCTTGATTAGTCTTTCCAACCTTTGTTAATTAATTAATTAATTTTTTATTTTTTCCTAACATATATGTTTGGTTTGCCTTGATTTGATTTTCCCAGTAGGATATCTGAATACATATTTACACACTCCTCTATAATTTCATTTGGAAGTCCAAGGTTCCGTTCAAATTTAAAGTCTTTGCTTGGTCTGTGGCTCTCAACCGTTTGAATACCAATGATTGGCGCCAACGGCATAAACCGAGTAAGGTGTTATCACCGGACATTTGTGTTATGTGTCTAAGAAGTAATGAGACCCATGATAATTTGTTTTTGCGTTGCCCCATGGCATGACAATTATGGTGTTCTTTGTTTGCGGTTTGAGGAGAGTACTGGATTAGGTGGTCGATCAGGATTTGTGTTCGATCGGCCACTTAGGATTTGGCAGCATGAGTGATGTTATGATCTTGTGGGGATGTGTTGTATTTAGCGTGTTGCGGAGCATCTAGATAGAGCAAAATCTTGGAATTTCAGAGGTCAGGAGTTGCATTCTAATCTTCTTTGGGAGAGATTGTGTTCCAGGTTTCGCTTTGGGCGAGGCAATTGTGGGCTTTCTGAGGGCGGTCCCTAGCAGATTTGGTTAGGAATTGGAGAGCAGCTTCATTCTAGTTTCTTGCTTTATGTTATGTTTTTTGCTTTTCTTTGGTTCGCCTTAATTTTTTAATCTCTCTCCCCTAACATAATTTCTTCTTTTATCGGAGGAAAAAAATTAAAAATAAATTTACGCACTCCTTGTAAAAGAAGGCTACACTCTGAGTACAATATCATACAAGAACGTTCTAATGCTATATATGGTTTTCTACGTTCTAAACTTAAAGAGGGACACTTTGACTATGCGCGTAAGCCAAAAAGAGGGTTGAAAGTGCGTTAATTCCTTAAATACCCATCAACATGTGGCCCATGCTTATCCCTTGCAAAAAGCAAAGGCAATATTGCCATATATGATCACTCGAAGGGAAACTGTCCCTCTGCAAGTGGGACAACCCAAAATGGAAATTGTCCCTCCTCAAATGGGACGGAGTGAGTTTTTAACATCAAAATAAAATCGTTATATAGGAATAAGAAATTGTAAGTTCTGTTATATTTCCCGCTATGTAAATTTAAATTCTGGCTTCAACTCTGGCTCTTAGAGTCGTACGCTGCTGTTTACCGGTAGACATAAGAAATCTCCATTTCGGGAACTTCTTATATCCAAAACCACGCATTAAATGATGAGAGTCTGCAGACACATTTCAAAGTTCAGGAGTTGATGATCTCGTTAGTCCTAGAGGTTGAAGGAGTGATATGTGATTTCCGCAATCTTTGTTATGACTTAACTCTATTTGGAATAGTTTATCCATACCATCTGCGTAACAGCCCCCTACTTACTGTAAATATAATGTATATTATCTGCTTCATTAGATCAATTATATTTCAGCAGAATACTTTTTTGCAGAAAATACTTCATTATTACAATTTATCATTTCGCATGCAATGTATTGTTGTTCTTTACTCTAATTGCAATACACTAGTCCAGGTTGCTGTATCTCACCTTCTTTTTCTTGTTATTTCTTAAAGAAGAAAAATATGTCCACAAAAACATTTTAGGCAATAATAAGCAGCGCCATCTTATTCTTGATTAAGAGATTGCACTATTTTCAAATTAACTTTCCTTCATGATTATCAGGTACAGATTTCATAAGATTACCATGCCAACATTTCTTCTGCTGGAAATGCATGAAAACTTACTCAGACATTCATATGAAGGAAGGAACAATAAGCAAGCTTCTCTGCCCTGATACAAAATGTGCGGGAATGATTCCCCCCAGTCTGTTGAAACGATTACTTGGAGATGAGGAATTTGCACGTTGGGAGTCGTTGATGTTGCAGAAAACACTCGAGTCAATGTCTGATGTGGTTTACTGCCCAAGGTGTGAAACAGCCTGCATAGAGGATGAAGATCACCATGCTCAATGTTCAAAGTGCCTCTTTAGCTTTTGTACAATTTGTAGGGATCGACGCCACGTTGGAGTCGCATGTTTGACACCAGAAATAAAGCTCCGTATCTTGCAGGTAATATTCTTGCCTGGTGCATCCATAGTGCATTCCATATATTGCTGCGGTTTGTTTACAGGATGTCCGGGTCCATCAAGTTTAGGGACAAGGAAGTAGCTGAAGTCGGTTGGGTCACTCACCAAACATAATCGTATATTTAGAAAATTTTCTGATCTCTGTATTTTGTTTCAGAACTGGCCAATGAAGTCTTGTACTATGAGATTTTTTGGAAAAGAAAAAAAACTACTCCCTTCGTCCCAGAAAAGATGACCTTTTAGAAACTAAAAATTGTCCCACTAGTTGACCTTTTCGAATTTGTAGGTCTTTTTTTACCTATATTTTCCTAATTTACCCTCATATTCTCTCAACTACCCATGATCATTAATTACATTTATCTCTTTTACCATCAATAAAAAGATATTATTTAATAAGGGTGAATTTGTCGATATATATTATTCTTTTATAAGTGTGCACAAGTCTAAAAGGTCATTTATTGGGGGACAGAGGGAGTAATAATCTGGAATAATTGAGTGTAATTTACTTTGTGGTTTGTGCCAGATTATGGTTAGATTGACACCTTGACTACAGGTTCCATAAACTACTTAAAACAAACCAATATTCAAGCTAATTGATGTTTCTTTTCTAGAGAATTTTCAACATACCTTCCTTCTCATGATATACATGGTTTTACGTAATTGTGTTTTGAACATGCAGAACATTTTCCATAGGTTTCCACAAGAGTGTGAAAGTGAGTTTCCTAAACAGTGTTAGGCCCTTGAACACCACTTCTTGATTTGAAGTTAACTTCTTCCTTGTGTTTGATTAATGTCTAAGTTGGATTATCTTGTCCTGCATTACGGATAGTGGTTAGCTCTACGGCTAGTATATATATAGGGTCCTACTCCACTAGGAACTTCCTTAAATAAAAATCGTAGGAACCGATTTGTTCATTAAATTTGAAAAAAATATATGGGTGAGATATATATAGTGTGAACACAACTTATAAAATAATAAGTGTGAACACAATTTTTTTTTCCTCCTCAAACTTTAAATGCATATATCTCATTATTCATAACTCGAAATTAGGATATGTTTTCATATTCTTGCTCGTAATTAAATTTTCTTTAAAACAAGATCAATCATGAATATATTTGAAAATTAAATGAAAAAGTCAAAAAATAAGTCAAGATGCAGTAGTAGTATTGCTACTGCATCCGATTGTAATTTATCAATTACACTGTTGTATTTTGCGAAATTACACGGATGCAGTAGGAACATTGCTAGTGCATCCTGTTATATCTTATGAAATTGCATCGGATGCAGCATCCTGTTATTTTTTGTGAAATTGCAATGGATGCAATAGTAATATTTTTACTGCATCTTATTGTGTGTTATAAATTAGTATTGCTACTGCATCCATTTGTAATTTATGAATTGCACCGGATGCAGTAGCAAATATTCGTACCACTTGCAGTTGTATTTTGAGAAAATTGCACGGATGCAGTAGGAGTTATATTTTATGAAATTGCACCGGATGCTGTAAAAATTGTTACTGCATCTTGTTATTTTTTGTGAAATTTCACTGGATGCAGTAGTAATATTTTTACTACATCTTTGTTGTATGTTATGAATTGCACAGGATGCAGTACAGCTACTGCATCCATTGGTATATTATGGGTTATACTTGGATGCAGTACGAACTTTACTACTACATCCTGTTTTTTATTATTAATTGCATTGGATGCAGTGGTAAATGTTCTACTGTATCTTGACTTTTTTTATTTAATTTTAAAATATATTCATGATTGATCTTGTTTTAAAAAAAAATTAGTCATGAGCAAGAATATGCAAACGGATTTTAATTTGGAGTTATGAATCATGAGATATGTGCATTTAAAATTTAAGGAGGAAAAAAAATTATGTTCACACTTAATAAGTAGATTTAAGGATAAAGTATAACTTCCATATATAGCAGCTAGGCAAATTTAAAAAAAAGGCGCTCTCTTATTAAAATTTCAACCGTATAATATGTTTTAAATCAAGGAACAAGATCGGTTCTCACGGTTCTCATATCAATTAGGTTCTCATTTGAGCACTCCCCTATATATATATGAAAATGATCAGTTACAAACCACAAATATCGTACAAACGTGCGAACCAGTTGTATATATTAGTATGTTTTTGTTGTATCTTCGTTAATTTTGTTGTATCTTAGTTTTTTTTGTTGTATCTTAGTAAGATCCAGTTGTATCTTATTACATTTTTGTTGTATCTTCGTATCTTAGTTATTTTGTACGATACAGCCAAAATATAACTAATACAGCAAAAATATAACTAATACAGCAAAAATATAACTAAAATACAACTGGTTCGCACGTTTGTACGATATTTATGGTTTGTAGCGGAATAGACCCCTATATATATAATTATTATATATTTATTTATAACCCACCCAGCCTCACGACGCTGACACACTTATACATACCTTCGGGCATTCACGACCTTCCTGCTTTTTCACGAATACATATCCCTTGAACTTTAATCGATTGCAGGGGCGCCAAAACACCAAAGCGATGAATGATGACCAAAGGCGCCGTGAAAAAGATATGATCCAAGAGCTTCTTAGTGTCAGTGAAATACTTCGTGATGCAAAGCAATGTCCATCTTGTAAAATGGCAATTTCACGAACAGAAGGCTGCAACAAGATGGTATGTCAAAATTGTGGAAACTATTTCTGCTACCGTTGTAACAAGGCAATTAGCGGATATGATCACTTCAGGTCTGTGAGCAGTTTAGAGTAATTTTTCTTTGGAAATGAAAATTTTGGAATTTTCTAAGAATTAATCAACTTGATTTTGTTGAAGGGACGAGGAATGTGAACTTTTCCCTCCAGACGCAATCCAAATTTGGGAGCGTCAGATGAATGAACGCCAATTAGTTGCTCAGGCTGCAGTAGAACTCTTTGCCGATCGTGCACATTCATGCCCCAACTGTGGTCAAGTCAATGTAAAGGTAAGTGCATCTTTGGGATGCTTATCAGATGATCTTCTAATTGAATTTAGCTAAGCCAGATTTCTTCCAACTATAGAAGGGTCATTCAACTGTATTTGAATCAAAAGCCTCGCATAATCAATTCTCACATGATTATTAGTATCCGCATTCCTAGAGACTGCACTGATTGGCAAGTGACTGGCATTGGTTTTTTAAATGGATTTGAAGACCTTAAATTTTTCTTGAAATAAGGCTAGTAAAATCTAAATTTATGTTTCTGGGGCAGTTTTGATTAGCTAATTGATTGCAAGTTATGTCGTTTGCATTTTGCATCAGCGTAAGCATTGATGGGTTAGCGAGAGTTATGCAGCTATCCTATCCTCTAGGTTGCTTTTTTGTCTTTTGTTTCATTGTTTTCTCAAGGAAGCTAGCCCATCCATGGTGGTTGTTCCCTCAAACTAGGACCGCGGCCACCAGACATCCAATCACTTGATTGTTGCACCTGGTTACAAACCCACCTTGCTGAGCTCGGTTTTCCCTTTAGCTTTTATGCTACTCATTGAGACTTGCTCAGGACAGAACCAGGAAGTAAGGCTTTCTCCTGTTAAAACATTATATAGTTGGTATAATGACTAAAGAATACAGATGTGTTGGTCACTTGGAATTGTAGTAGAGTTCTCTGGTTTAACACGGTCTTAGCCTCCAGTATCCCTTCCATTTGTTAGCCCTAGTATTGTTACTCTGCACAAGTTAGACACTCTGTTTTGTGTACCTAGTGATGCCAGATTCATTTGTCTCTCCACATGAGGGTGGGGATCGCACATGAGACATGATATATGTAATTGTTGGGCCATCTCTCTAAGAGCTTAAGCTTTTAGTTGAGTTGGTAACATGACACCTAATTGCTTGCACCACAGAGTCTAAGAATCCTGAAGAAGGAACAAGTGTCTCAAGGATGCTCCCTTTGAACAAAAATTATTCGTTAGTTAATGTTCGTGTGCAGATTTATAGTTTGTTAGTGTATTAGATTGTTGGCATAGAAGGTTAAGAAATTGTCTTCCGGGTCATTTAGCCTGTGAGTATTTTCTTTTAGTTGAAACCATCACATGCTTACCTATATATATATATATATATATATATATATATATATATATCGAAAAGTGATCAGGTATAAACGATAAATATCGTACAAACGTGCGAACCTGTTTTATCTTAGTACTTTTTTGTTGTATCTTCGTTAATTTTGTTGTATTTTAAATTTTTTTATTCTATCTTAGTAAGACCCCGTTGTATCTTATTACATTTTAGTTGTATCTTCGCATCTTAGTTAGTTTGTTGTATATTTACGAACATATTGTATCTTAGTATCTTTTTGTTGTATCTGAGTTGATTTTCTTTAAAAAATTCTTGTGTTGGATCTTTATTTTACAAAATACAGACATATAACTAACATTCAACAAAAATGTACTAAGATACAACTGGTTCGTACAATTTGTACGAAAAAAGTGGTTTGTAGCGGAATAAGTCCATATATATATATATGGGATTAGCTAATATCCCCATTAGTTGTAGGAGGTTAGCAATGTCCCCATTTTTTCTTTCCCAAAATGCCCTCACTTTTTAATTTTTAATATTTACTT
>JAOWAN010000043.1:3841347-3853428 GCA_028566635.1 Lobelia cardinalis
TATCTTCTCAGTTCTTCAAGCAATTGCGCTTGTTGGGTTGATTAGCCGCCCATCATAACTCACACAATCAACGTTCCAACGTTTCCGATTGCAAGAAAGAATTCTTGATCGTTCCTCGATTAAGGATCCTCTCATCAGGAACACTCCCCCCTAAAGAAAAATATGCGCCCTTCCACCCATCTAACCTCTTCGACACCTTGTCAATAACTTGACCCAAAATCTAGTCGCCCTAGGATTCCCACCTAAGGAAGCCCAAAATCTTTTCCTCATTTTCATTTTTCCATTTCCCTTCTTGCCCCGAGATTTTCTGAATTCAACCATCTTTCAAGCACCTCAGCTAGGTCCAGAGAAGCAGCATTTGATACGAGAGCTAGTCTAATACGTATACAAAATGGATTGAAATGGCATCTGTACTAGGACAAACTGGGGAGCAACACCAAAGCCTTAACCCCAATCACTTGGGATTGGCTACATGAATCATTTTCCACCATTCCACGCGATCCTAGCCAAGCCACCGTAAGACCACACATGGGGAGCAAAAGCAGGAAATACAATGGGTATAAAGATCACGACTAAATAGGATCTGTTAGTTGTAATTTAGACTAATAGACATTATAAGCTGCTTAGGTTATTTTAGTCAAAGTATCAGGATATTTTGCGTATAACTGATGATTAAAATAATCCCAATAATTTTTCTTGAGTACTTGTCGATAATAAATAATCCCTACAATTACTTTATAGTCGAATAGAATTAAGATATATTTGGACTTGAAATAAGAGCAAGGCTAGTCAAAGTGAATGGTAGGCTTCTCTTTCACTCTCTTTCTCCTTTTCTTCTTCCATTTCACATCTTTTTCGTACTTGTGAGACATGTCTGATACCTTCTCCTACATCTTGTACCTTAAAGTGAGGAGAACATAAAGGAACAAGTGGCCAACTCTAAAAATTTATTATTACGCTATGTCAAAGAGGACCCTTTACGCAGAACAAACGACACACAAGGATAGTCTCCAAACGGCACATTTCCTCGCTCTACGCTTATAAATGCTTCGTTCATGTATCACTCTGAAAGGATAGCTGATGGAACTTGAACCCCGGAGATGTTTTACATGTAGTGAAGAAAAAGCATAATTGGAGGGACAGGAAGTTGATAAAAGGCTGTTGTTTATATTTGATGAATTATGGGTTCTTTTATAAAGTTCTATTTCCTTATTCAGGTGTGGACGAACCTCCATAAAACAAGGCTTTATATTGTCAAATCAGCTTTTAATTTGAGACTTGAAACGGAACTTCTATTTTGCAGCTAATCTTTGTGGCTTTGGTCTTGCATCAGTTTGCTATCAGAGCACCAGTTTATCGGGAAGATACAGGGATTTTAAGAGAAAAAAAATAAAAGAGAACTGAATAACGAAGTTTACATCCCAACAACTGACTGTGTAAAACATGAAATATTCGTCCATAAAGTTGAACTCAGATGTATTAGAATAATCCTAAGAAAATGCTTACACTAGTTCACATATAAAATAATTGTCTAGCGTTCATGCAATAAAATTAAGGCCCGGTTGATGCTTGAAAGAGAACATAGGTACCTTAACAGTGAAAGTGATAGGAGTGCTTCTTGCAGGCTCAAAGTTGTAATCCCACGAAATCACCTCTGGGATTCTAGTTCTGATCTCCGCATAGATACAAGCATCTAATGAATCAATAGATCTGAAAAAGGAGAAATATTATCGTACATTTGAAAAATCAACGGAAATTCATGAAACACAAATCTAAGTTAAAATATAAAAGGTAAATCCTCTAGCTTGGAGGTTCTGTTGAACTCCTGAAAGGCATGGGAATTCTCCAATTTGGTTATCCGACAATAATTTCATCAGTCTAGTAAGTATTCTCCCCCAACTTTTAATTTGAGGTTTGTTAGCTAAGCAGGAGTCTCCCAGCATCTTCGTTGTCAAACTCCTTCTCACTCATTGTATTGCCTCATCAGGCAGGAACCGTTATGTTCTCTTTGCAGTCTCTAGGAGGTTGGGGAAGCATTAAGCACATGTGTGAAAATAAAACACGCCCGGTTAATCTTTTACAATGACTTTGCAAGTCTGTAGATGTGTAAAAACCTAGATGGCCTTGAAGCTGGCTCATTCAAGCTAGTAGTGTTAATCTATGAGTGAGAACAGAGATTACGAACTTGCACAGACGTAATCTTGTTTGTGCATCGAATACGCATAAGAATATAAGTTCCCAATGTTACTCTACAGTGTCTAATTCTCCCACCCAAGGCAGATTTGCCAGGTAGAAATATCTGATCAGATTTCCCAGCTACCTTCTTCCATGGTACTCAGATTTTATGCCTCAGAGGATCAGAGCTGCTTTGCCTTTAACTCAGAGGAAGCTTTTCAGTAAATCTGTACATCCAAGAGCTGATTTGACTATTGTGAGTGTAGAAAAAGGATTACCCTTATGGACAGCCAAATATGTCCCTTCCCTCCCCAGTCTCACTATGTATTCTGAGATTTAAAATCATGCCTTTGAAGTGATGAAAACCATTCATGGTGCAGGAGATAACATTCATTTCCCTATTCGAGTACTCATCCAATAAAATATTCATGTGTTTACCAGATCCTAAAATAACCATATGTTTAACTAATCTAACTACAAGTGCACTGTTGGCTCACTCCCCCGTGTTTAAGAAGGCAGAACTTGTAAAAAGAATGACATAAAAACAGTGAGGGTTCCGTTTCTTACGTCAAATACTTTAGATAGATTAGGCACAATAACTAGTCAAGGTCCAACTAAACTTTGTGGTCACCCGAAACCAAACAAGTACTCTGGCAAAATCAAGCAACAGAAGGAAATGAATTTATACTTGAGAAGAAGCTGCATATCAGGTCCTGGATACCGGAACTCAACTACGCTTGAACGTCCAGCAACAGAAAATGTGTTAAGGCAGTCCACGAACAGGCCCAAGCTCACTCCAAACCTAGGCCGCCCTTGTGCACTATATTGATAACGAATAAAAAGCTACAATACACAAAACCAAAACGTAGACATTTCACTATGGTTTGTTACCAAGAATAGGCAGATAGGAGAAAGGAAAAATATACAACAATAAAAAAAAAAATTGTTTTGTATAAGTTTGACACAAATATTGTTGGTCTTATTGATTATTTCATTTCCTTATGTGTGCCAGCTTCACTTATTGATCTTTGTTTATAGTATTTTGTTTATATTTGAAACAATATAGTTTCTTGATTACTATATTAAGACATCGTTAAGAAATGAGATCACTGAAAATTCATGAAAACACACTTTATATAATAAGGGTACCTACAGTAGCTTCTTCGAAACAAAACAGAAAGTCATATTCTACTAAGGGATGTTTTCTTATTTGGAAAAAGAAAAGCAAAACACCTCTATTCTTTAATTCCTTAAATGAGTCTCACCTTTGATAAAGTAAGTGAAATTATGAAACGCTATCATTGAGCCTAGTTAATCAAGTTGTGTAAACTAATTGAGCTTGCAAGTGAGAAACACTCAGTGATTGAAAGAGAAAGGGATATGATGAGAAGTAGAGAAAGGCCTGAGTTTGGACATGGCTTGAGCTGAACTGGATACAACTACATTGGAGGTTTCAACCTACAACCAAATAGTACTAGGTGGAGTAGCCTCTTAAGTCTATGCCGGAGACTAGTGAAACAAGTGGTCGATGTGGGATGGTAGCTATTTTAGCATGCCCCCTAATGTGCAACCCAATGGCTGAGGATGGAAGATATAAGAGGCTCTAGTGTATTGACAGATAGGAGGTTAAGGATCGACACATGGACCTTGAAGAGAGATAAAAGATAGAGACAGCAAAGAGAGTACCAGACCAGATTGACCCCCCTCTTTTAGAACCAGAGGTAATACCTTGTGCAACTTTTTACCAATTATAAAAACAGCAAACATGCTTCCGATTTCTAAGGGTTGATCTCTTGGTTCGGAGTAAGCATTAATGAAAGAGAACGCAAAAATAGCATCTTGATGAAGCCACATTAACAATTCATAAATGTCTGCAGTAGTTGTTGTATTTATTGTAAAGTGATAATAACATGATAATCCACTGCCACAATCGCATATTTTTAGAAGGGAAAAACTCAAGTTCTTCTAAATGTCTTTCTCTTTTTCATCTTCGTATCTTCTAAGAACAGATTGTGAAACAGAGAAAGTAGTGAATAGTACCTCCTTTTGTAAATAAACTTTGGCTTGAAGACAATTCGAATCCTCGACGATCAAAACAATTCCATGCTCCGATAGTTCCAGCACAGCATCCTATTCTTACATAATTACAGCTAGAATCACATATAAAACCTTATACAGTTTAAACCCTAACATTCTTCTATACTCGGAGTTCATTTTTCTTTCGCTTATTCAGCAACATAATTGGCAATAAAACATACCCTTCGTCCCAAATAAATTAAATTAACGAAATCTCATTGTACATCTCAAAAAATTGAACGATATAGATTTACATGCTTATACCATTTCCTAATTACAGTCACAATTTTCCCTTGTACGGAAGTGGAGCTATGTTGTTGAGACAGGGAGTGTTGAATTACACTAACATCTATCCCAGCTCTATATTTTGTATACTAAGTACGGTAAAGATTTAGGTGGCTTTGGGTAATATTACAAAAATTATAAAAAAAAAAAAAATTAAGAACCTGATGGCGTTTCCAGCGAACGGAGGTGAGGGCATCGACAACGCCTTGGACGCTATCGATCTCGGCGACTAGGTCGGGGGCTTCCGGCTCCACTGCCGCCGCCGACGTGCTCATCCTTTCCCTTTTTTCTTCTTTTCCCGCCAAAGTTTGTTCCCTCTCTCTCTCTCTGCCTGCTAATGCTTACATGTAGCAATAGAAAATTATTCTCACATACCCGTCACGTGCTTGGTATTTGGACATTCTGCAAATCGCATGAAGGGTGTTTATATTTGTGTAGAATATTAGATTACATTCTATTTGAACGTTTTTTTGCACTAAAAATATGTAAAATGAAATAAAATAATTAAAAAGATAAAAGTGAAATAAAACTATAAACTACAAAAAGAAGGTAAATATAAAAGGTAATAACTTTGGAAAAGGAAGAGAAATTTACAAAAAGATTAAGCAAACGAATAAACCTAAAATATCTAATATAGCAGTTTATGTGCAATCATCGGTAATGTTAGTACAAAGTTCACTCTCAAGTAAGTCTATCAATTTGGATTAAATTGGTTGAAATAGGTTCAGTTACAATAAATAATAGAAAGTAATAGGTTTAATCTATTATAATTTATTTAATTAACTGATTAACTCAATTGAGTAATAAATTGTTAAAATTTTATAAAATAGATGACAATGTTAAAGAAATAAATGAGTTCATAACTATTAATTAGCATCAATATCCTATATTGAGGATTAAAGAAATGTCGAAAAACGTCGCGTCGATTCCTTTCAGAATATTGTGACCCTTTTGGAGCGCAATGGCGAAGTTTGACCGAGAGTTAGAATAATTCTGACGTTGAAAGTTTGTTAATAGTGAAAAATACCACTATAGCAAAAATTTTTGCTATAGTGAGTCCGGCAACGGTCACATTTTTTAAAATCAAAAGCATGATGTTTAAGGAATTTCGCCATAGCGAAATCTGGTTCGTTATAGCGAAATTTTCTGAAAATTCAAATTTTAATAGTTGCGTCCTTTGGTTACGATCATTGGGAAGGGGTATGTCAGGGCCTATATAAGGAGGGTTTCAGCAGTATTTCTGAACACCTAAACTCACTCATTTCTACTCTCTCTCACTCTACAACTCTCTTTAATTCTTAAGGAAGAATTCTAATAATTGCTGATCGTAATTCTTCGGGTGCAATCTAATCCTAGAGGTGGAACGTCAATAACCTTGCAGCAAATAGTGGGGGCATTTATCACTTTAAGGACAGTGATCATTCACGAGATTTGCACATATTTCCATCTTCAATCCCCTTGTTCTATATACCTTTTAATAGCAATCTTAAAGTGATGAACTTATTGAAGATGACAACACATGCTGAAAGTTTGTTCCAAGTGATGGATCAAAACGTTGTGAAGCTTGAACAGTTTGATGGCACAAACTACAATCGTTGGAAGCACACGATGATGTTCATGTTGACCGCTATTCTCGTGACTTATCTTCTCAGCTCAACCCTACAAGATCTTCCCGCGCCGACAACCGAAGATACAAAGGCCGTGATCGATGCTCGGAAGAAGCGCCGAGAAGACGAAATGATTTTTCGATGACACATCTTAAACACGGTTTCAAACCGTATTTACGATCTCTTCACCAACATGCAGTCCCCTAAAGAAATTTGGAACGCTTTGGAGGCAAAGTACAGTGCTCAAAAGAAAGGGACGGATAAGTTTCTAGTTATAAAGTTTTTCGATTTCAAAATGGTTGATCATCTGTCTATCATGAATCAAGTCCATGACTTTGCTGCTTTGATTTCAAAACTAAAAGAGTATAAAGTTGAAATTCCTGAGTCATTGCATGTGGGCGCGATAATTGCAAAATTACCGCAAAAATGGAATAACTATAAAAAGAAAATGTTTCTATCAAATGAATAATTTACGCTTGAACGATTTGAGGAACACCTCAGTATAAAGGAAGAATCTCGAAATAGTGTCAAAGGACACTTGGATTCAAACATTTTCAAAGTAAATTTAGTCAATGAAACAAAATAAAGAGATGGAGGTAAAAAGCAATCACGTGAGTCTAGCAACTCTGGAGAAAAAAATAAATTTTTTGATGACATATCGGACCCAAACACAACGAACAACAAGTTCTTCAAATCTTATTATCATTGTGAGAAGAAGGGTCATATGAAGAAAGATTGCCGATTTCTCAAGAAGGCAAAGAAGGAGAAGGCTAACATGGTTGAAACTGTGGATACCATTGTTGATATGGTGACGGAAGTTAACATGGCAGCGATGACGAAGACTCCTTCTTGGTGGTATGATTTCGGGGTTACAATTCACGTGTGTAACAAAAAAGCTCGTTTCAAGACTTTGGAAAATTTCGGTGAAGGACAACAAGTCATCATGGAAAACAGTCAAACGGCGAATGTTCTTAGGAACAGTACGGTGGAAATCTTCTTCACTTATGGCAAGAAACTCTTGTTGACCAATGTCTCGTATGTGCCGAAAATAAGGAAGAATCTTGTATCTGCTACTCTTTTGAGTAAGAAAGATGTCAAGGCAATCATTGAGTCGGACAAAATTGTATTCTCTGTCAATGATGTATTTGTAGGAAAAGGATAATGTTGTGATGGCATGCTCAAATTAAGTATCAATGAAAAGAATCTTTCTTCTTATATTGTTGGCTCTTTACCTTTTCATTTATGGCATAGTAGATTATCACATGTTAACTTTGGTTATGTCAATTACATGCCAAAGAATGATTTAATTGATTGCAATAAACCAACCAATGAAAGGTGTGAAATTTGCATACAAGCAAAGATAACTAAAAAAATATTTTCTTATGTCGAAAGATCATCTAATTTGCTAGATTTGATTCATTCGGATATATGCGAACTAAATGGTGTTTTGACTAGAGATGAAAATAAGTATCTTATTACCTTCATTGAGGATAGCATTAGATTTACATATACTTATTTAATAGAATCTAAAGATCAAGCATCTAACATATTTATGTGTTATAAATCGGAAGTTAAAAATCAAAAGAAAAAGAAGATTAAAATCTTGAGAAGTGATGGGGGGTGGTGAATACTTTTCTAATGACTTCCGTTCCTTTTGTGACACTCACGGTATTATACACGAGAAAAGTGCACCATATATCCCACAACAAAATGGTATGACTGAAAGGAAAAATACAACACTAGTCGATATGGTGAATGCTCTTTTATTAAATGCTAACCTCCCTAATATCTTATGGAGTGAAGCATTGTTAACCGCGTGTCATGTTAATAATATGATACCTTCAAAAAAATTAAAAGCCTCTCTATATGAATTATGAAAGGGGAAAAAATCAAACCTAATCTTAGAGTTTGAGGTTGTACTGTATATTATAGAGTAACGAATCCTAAAAGAACTAAATTAGAACCGAGGGCTCTTAAAAATTTATTTGTGGGATATGATTAACACTCTAAAGCATATCATTTATTGAATCTCAAATCCAATATTATAGTATAATCAAGGGACGTTGAATTTATTGAAAATAAATTCGTTAACGGTTCTATTAATGATACACAAATACAGGAAATCGTTTCAAATGCAAATAAAATGAAAGCTCTTGACATCCCGAGTGAACCTCGAAGAAGTCAAAGAGCGAGAAAGGAAAAGCATTTTGGATTTCGATTTTATTGATTCTCAATCTATCGTCTTCCTAGTTGAAAGTGATAGGAATGTTGTGACTTCTAAACTACCAATTGTTTTAAATATAGAAGAGAACTCAAAATCTTATAAAGAAGCTATGGCTTCTAGAGATATAATCTTTTTAAATGAAGCAATCAATGATGAAATGAATTCCACTTTGTAAAATAACACTTGGGTGTTAGTTGATTTACCTCCTGGTTCAAAAGCTTTGGGTTGTAGTTGGGTATTTAGAAGAAAACGCAACATTGAGGGAGCCATACAAACGTTCAAGGCAAGGCTTGTCATCCGTGGTGATAGACAAAAGGAATGTATTGATCATTTTGATACGTATGCACCAGTCGCTAAGATGACATCAATAAGAGTATTATTTGCTTTGCTTCTATATATCATTTGTGTGTACATCAAATGAATGTGAAGCCTGTGTTTCTAAATGGTGACTTGAAAGAAGAAGTGTATATGCAACAACTGGAGAGATTCATTATGCCGAAAAATAAAAATAAAGTGTGCAAGTTGGCTAAGTCTCTTTATAGAAGAAAACAAGCACCTAAACAATGACATGAAAAGTTTGATTCTGTGATACTGTCTTATGATTTTAAGTATAATACATCAGACAAATGCTTGTATTCTAAGTTTACTAAAGAATATTGTGTGATTGTTTGTTTATATATCGATGATATGCTTATTTTTGGAACAAATATAAAAGGTGTGAACGAAATAAAATAAGTATAAAGATATTGGTGAGGTAAATACTATGTTGGGAATTAAAGTTCAAAAGAAAATGTAAGGTTTTTCTCTTTGTCAATCTCATTATGTTAAAAAGATTATAAATTAATATCAACACTTGGGAATAAGAGAGGCTATTACCCAATTTGAAAGTTCACGTAAATTGACGAAAAATTCCGGGAGGCAATCACTCAATTATCATATGCTAGTGTGAATTGTAGTCTTATGTATACTATGAATTGCACTAGGTCGGATATTTCGTTTGTTGTTTGCAAGATTTCAAGGTACACCTCTAATCCGGGTGAGGATCATTAGAAAGCAATTGCAAGAATTATTCGATATCTCAAACGAACTTTGAGATTATGATTGACTTATGAAGGTTATCCGGCAGTATTAGAGTGTTTCTCTGATGCTAGTTGGATAACAAGTGCAAGTGACAACAAATCAACGACTGGATGGATTTTTACCCTTGGTATGGTAGCTATTTCTTGGACGTCTAAGAAACAGACATGTATTACGCATTACACTATGGAATCAAAATTTGTTGCACTTGCAGTCGCGGGAAAGGAATGAGAACGGTTGAGAAACATGTTGCTAGAAATAGAGTTGTGGCCACAACCAATGCCTGTCATCTTCTTACATTGCGATATTGAAGCTACTTTGTCTAGGGCTTTTAACAAGGTGTATAATGAAAAATTTAGACACATTAGCTTGAGACATGATTATGTCCGGAAATTGATAAACGACGGAATTATTCCTATCTTATACGTAAGAGCAAGTAAGAAATTGGCCGATCCGTTTACAATGGGACTTGTTAATGAATTAGTAAGTAAGACATCTTACGAGATGGGATTAAGACTCTGCTAAAGAGTCATCGGTAATGAAAACCCAATTTTTTATTGGATAAACTCCACTTAAAATTTCAACGGGTAATAAAAAGTTACAGATAAGTGGTTGGAAAGTACTATAATTCGGTTTAGAAATACTTATTTTTTGAGGACGCGTTTAAAATTTTTAATGAGTTTTTAAGCTACAGAATATGATCATATTCATTTTATACTTAAAAGGTTACTCGTTTATATAAATATAAAGAGTGGTGCGACTCTATATCAAAGATTTAAGTGTTGGTTTTTGAAAGTATTTATAAAACATAAAAGGGAGCACATGGTCATTCAAGCGCTACTAAATGTTAGTGAATTTTAGAGAAGTTGGAAGGTTACGTGTTTAATGCTTTCGGTTTTAACACAAGGGATGAAGGTTCAATCGCTCTAGATACCTCTCGTCCCATTAAGACTTTGAAGTATTTAAACAAGGAGAAGATTAAAGTCGAGAGACATCTTTCTTGCTACGTAATCTAAAAAGGATTTAACATTGTCATTTAAGCGGGGGATTGTTAAAATTTTATAAAATAGATAACAATGTTAAAGAAAAAATGAGTTCATAACTATCAATTATGATCAATATCCTATATTGAGGATTAAAGAAATATTGAAAAAAGTCAAAAAAACGTCGTGTCGATTCTTTTAAGAACGTTATGACTCTTTTGGAGCGCTATGGCGAAGTTTGACTGAGAATTGGAACAATTTTGACGTTCGAAGTTCGCTAATAGCGGAAAATACCGCTATAGCGGAAATTTTCGCTACACCGAGTCCGCCAACGGTCACATTTTTTAAAATCAAAAGGCATGACGTTTAAGGAATTTCGCCATAGCGAAAGTTTCCGCTGTAGTGATGCCAGAGTGCTATAGCAAAATTTCCTGAAAATTCAAATTTCAATGCTTGCGATCATTGGGAAGGGGTTTGTCAGGGCCTATATAAGGAGGGTTCAAGCAGTATTTTTGGACACTCGAACTCACTCATTTCTACTTTATCTCACTCTACAACTCTCTTTAATTTTTAAGGACGAATTTCGATAATTGTTGATCGTAATTATTCGGGTACAATCTAATCCTAGAGGTGGAACGCCAATAACGTTGCAGCAAAGGGGACATTTATCACTTTAAGTACAATGATCATTCACGAGATTAGCAAATATTTTCATATTCAATTTCATTGTTCTATATAGCTTTTAATATCATAAATATGTTAAGTTAAACTCAAATTAACATGTTGAATACTCTTCAACGTAAAAAAATATTTATGTACAATATAATATAGACAATTATAATTAATGAGTTTAGTTGAATTGAGTTGTTTAACAAATTAAAACGATCTAAATTTGATCGATTTTATCTATTTTAATTTAACTACATTCAAGGACGAGGGAAGGAGGTGCTTTCGTCTTTTTTTTCCCTCTTTAAAATTTCTAACTTTAATACGACATAAACTATTGGTACTATTTAGAGTAAAAAAACAAATATATATATAACTATTGATACCGTTTAAGAGTTATTTTAGGAACCTACAAATATAAATAACTTTTGAGCAAAAGCAAAATTTGAAATTGAATTTAAGTGGTAAGTCAACCGAAGCAAGGGGAGTATATAGAATAATACTCCTTCCAAAAAAAAAAAAAAAAAACCCCAAGGGCAAAGTTTTCTCATTTTTAATGGCAAAAGTTTCAATATGACTTTAAAATTGTATAAATATGTAAAACTTCATTCTTAATAATTATAAGATAAATATGGAAAAATCTTATAATTGTGGACAAACGGAGTATCATTTATGTTTTAATGGATTATTACTACCGATCTAAAATGTTATGAGTTGTAGACATATGAGATGATTGCTTAAAACTTGTTTCTTTCTTTCTGCTTTTAAATTATTGTGACTGTCGCAAAAGTGATAAATAGGATCATAACTATGTACATGATCTTGTAAATAGCTAACTCAATTCGTTTGGTGGAGGTTACTAGCAATGTAGTATTATTAGGGTGTGTTTGGAAGTGGGGTTTTTTGATATGTTTTGTTTTTGTTTGTATTTTGTGTTTGTTTTGTGTTGGTTTTGGTTTTGTAGGAGTTTTACAATTTTGCCCTTTGA
>JAOWAN010000043.1:3861434-3885251 GCA_028566635.1 Lobelia cardinalis
GAGAGAGAGAGAGAGAGAGAGAGAGAGAGAGAGAGAGAGAGAGAGAGAGAGAGAGAGGACACTAAATGAATTATGTCCTCGATGTTTTAAGTATTACAATTTTATTTTATTTATTTCTGAAAGTTATTTACTTGGTCTTTATTTAAAGAAATGGTATTTATTCATATAGAAAATGTAACATAACATTCATATATGACAAATGATCTTTGTTCCCATGTCTTAAAATTGGACACTTTTTAGCGGAGTCTGCCAGTCCCAAAAATTCAAGATTTTGGTGAATCCGATCCTTGAACACGCACCCGCACTTGACTCTTTACCTGAGTCCTTGTTACATAGAGCTACATAATGTCTGAGTTCCTCTACCTCAAGAGCTGGTATTCGTGTAGGAACTTTTGTGATTGGGAACTAGAAAATTCGACTACTTTGTCAAAATCAATCATATGAGGAAACTTGAGATGGTGCATGCAAGTGATGGAGCTTTTTCTTTGTCAATGTGATTGATTCTTGGTTAGTCTAGATTTTCTCATGGAGGTGTCATATTTCATTTCATCCACCCTTTATATGCATGATATGCTACTTTTCATTGTATGTGAGCATTTTTTAAAATAATTATTTATTATTATTGTTTTTAGCTGAAAAATTGATAGATTGACTTGTAAAGACTTAAGGTAATTCCGGGAGAGAGTCTAACTGTACAACATAGAATTACGTGCTTGATATCACCCTTGAGACTAAAAAACAATGTAGGAAAGACACAAAAAATCCAAGAACTAAGTAGTGGGATCTAAAAGGCAAGAAACTATGTTTATTTTGAGAGAATGATAAAAAGATACGACATGAGATCAACAAGATGTGAAAATAAAACGCGTGAGTACATTAATAGGTGTCAAAGGAAAAGGCAAGAGGCATTCAGAATAAAGAAACGTGGTGGTGGAATGAGGTCGTTCCAAAAGTAGTCCGACGAAAAAGAGACGCTTATAAGACTTGACACAAATCTAAAAACCTAAACGACTTAGAGGGGTACAAAGTTGCTAATGAAGAAATCAGGAGAGCCGTGAGAGAGGCTAAGAGTAAAGAATTTGACGACTCTTCTAATATATTAGATAAAAAAGAGAGGGAAAAAACTATTTACAAACCTGCAAAATCAAGGGATAGAATAACTAGTGATTTCAGTGATGTAAAATGCATTAAGGATGATTACTCGCATTATAGTAAGGATAAAGAAATAAAAGATAGAGAATTTACTTTGAAAAACTACTTGTTGAGCAACGCGTAGGCATAGTTATTAAAGGCGCGCCTAGGCTCTAGGCGCATGCGGGCGCAGCTTTTGCGCCTTGGTACGCCTTACGCCTTGCGGGAATGAGATGTTAGGTCATGAAAGTTTCAATTTAACAAATTACCCCTTGATCTGTGTTTACTTTTTTAACATTTAAGGCCTTAAAGTTTTTAATATCACAGTTTTATCTCATTACCTTAATAATATTCTTAATTTGACCTTTTTTGCTTTTATATTTTCTTTTCCCCCCTCTTTTCCCCCCTTTTTTCCTGTTATTTTTCCATTCTTTGATCTTTCTTCTTTTATAATAGCTATTCAAGTTACATTTATGCATAAAATTATAATTTATATATATATTTTTTATATAAAACCCTATAATTTTACTATAATAGAGATATTAGAATATATTTATATTTTAAAACATTTTTAGGCTTCGTTGCTCGGGCGCGCTCCCGCCTTGCGCCTAGGCCCCGGGCATACCTTTTGCGCCTTGGTGCGCCTTACGCCTTTAATAACTATGTGCGTAGGAAATGTAGTGAACAACTATATCAGTACCAATAGGAGGAGAGATATTAATATAGTAGTACTAGTACCAAAAGGAGAAGTAGATATTTTGCTTTTTTTTTGTAGAATTAGTGAATATGAGGTAAAGTTTGCCTTAAGAAAGATGAAAATTGAGAAAGCTTTAGGACCGGATGGATTTAGGGTTTAGGGTCCCATAGGTTTGTCTTGGCTAGTTTAGTTATTTAATAAAATTATGATGATGAAGGAAATGCTAGATGAGTGGAGAAGCATTGTAGTACCAATATAGAAATATAAAGGTGATGTTCGAAGTTGCATGAATTATAGAGGTATTAAAGTAATGAGTCACTCGGTGTAGCATGTGAGAGAATAGTTGAAAGTAGATTAAGGAGGGAGAAAATGGTATCGGAGAATCAATTTGGTTGTATGCGTGGTCAACTAATAACGGAGGCTATCCACGTATTATGGAGATTGATGGAACGATATCTACAGATAGTGTTTATTAACTTAAAGAAGGCATACGATAGAGTTCCTGGAGAGGTAATTTAGTTAGTTCTAAAAGAGAAAGGGATTAAAGTAAGATAGATTGAGGTTATTAAAGATATGTACGATGAGGCGTCGACGTTAGTTAGAACCACAGCGAGAGAGAAATGCAAGATTCAATCACTGTAGGACTATATCAAGGATCAACCATAAGCTCTTACCTTTTTGCCTTAGGAGTGTTTGGACTACCTAGACATTTGCAAGATAATACCGATGACATTGTCCATATCGATGAAACAAAGAATGGGGTAATGGTAAGTTAGAAAAATGGAGAGAAACGAAGGATTTAAAATAAGTAGGAGCAAAATCGAGTATATGGCTTGCAACCTTAGTGGTAAGTGGAGTAGTAATGAAGTAAAAGTTAAGTTAGTAGGATCAATTATTAATCAAGATAGAAATGTTGGAGATGATGTTTATCGTATAATAAAATCGTGTCGGATAGAACTGGAAGAGTGCATTTGGAGGGTTGTGTGATCGGCGTATACTAATATAGCTAAAGGGATAGGACAACCATTAGGCCTGAACTATTGTACGAAACCGAGCGATGAGCTACTAAGAAGGAACATCTAACAATGAGTGTAGCGGAAATGCGAATGCCGAGATGCATGTGCGGTAAAACTAGAAAATATAAGATTTATAATGAAAAAAAAAACGAGAAACGGTAAAATAGCTCCTATAGTAGAGAAAATACTGTGAGGGAATATGCTCACAATGAGTGTAGCGAAAATGCGAATGCTTAAATGGATGTGCGGTAAAAGTAGAAAAGATAAGATTTATAACGAACAAATACGAAAAACGGTGAAATAGCTTCTTTAGTGGAGAAAATGAGAGAGAACCGCCTAAGATGGTTTGGTATGTAGGGCTAACGGTAGGCCAAAGTTAATATAGACATCGGCAATATAGAAAGATAGGAAAGACTATATCTGTATGGTGACTTGGCATTGGATGGCGTGAAAAGGATTCATGGAGCCGACCGCAAGTTGTTGGGATTAAGATTTTCTTGTTGTTGTTGTTGTTGTTGTTGTTGTTTTAAGTTTTTGAGCAGCATTGTTTTGTAAATCATAGCTGCTTGCATAGAAGTGTCTTGATGGGAAATTTATGAACTATAACTTAAGGCCGTGTCCATTAGAATAGGAGCTAGTTGGTCATTGTCCGCCTTCTTTGAACTCTTTCTCTATCAATAATATTCTTTTTGTTTTCAAAATAAAAAAAGAATAAAAGTAAAAATAAAAAAAAGAAAAAAATAAAAAATAAAAAATGATGAAGTCGGAGTTTGATGCTATAGATGGAAAAAATGGAAAAATTGGGTGGAATGCTTCCCAATTGGACAGTAGTATTCGACTATGCATTTGGCTTGAAGAAATGAAAGGATGTTCAAATGGAGAGTTTTTTTTTCCTGATAATGGGTATGTGCTGGACATTCAGGGAGTAGGGTGGTTGATCATGTATGTACTTTAGGTGTTCAAGCTGTAGTGTTTTTAATTTTTTAAATTCATTTAGTTGAAAATATTAATTTAGTGAAGAGACTACCATGGTGATTTTGAAGGAGAAGACATTCACTAGGATGTAACCAGCGAAGTAGTGGTAATAGGATGTGCTATGTTCCTAGGTTTGTAGCAAGAGTAAAATTTTATCCCGACGACGGTAAATGGCCTAAAAATCATATTGTTTGATGAGAATTTTTTTCAAAATAAATTTTTATTGCTTTGTTTTCATATATTACCTTAATTCTCAATTTTGTAATCATCAATTTAGATTTTGACGATGAATTTAATATTTTTTATTTCAAGGCATTTGATTTTGGTCGATACTCGAAAAACAAACAACGTTTTAGATTATTCATGAAAAATTTAAATTCAAAAATAGCTAAAACATCAATTGCCATCATATATTACATGAATCCAATGAAGTTTCAAATAATTTCATGATGTAATATGGTTTTTTCCAAGTGCTTTTATAGCTAAATCATTTGCACGGTTGGTGTTTGAAAATTAAATCCTTTAGCAACATTAACATACGACGAAATAATCTTTTTCTCCGGCACATAGTTATTAAAGGCGCACCTAGGCGCTAGGCGCATCTTTTGGGCCTAGACTTGGCTAGGCGAGGCGCTGTTTTGAAGGCGAGGGCCTATGCGTGCTTAGGGTTTAGGCGAGAGCCTGGTCAGATGCGCCTAGGCGCGTGGCACGATTTGCCCCTCGACACGGCTGAGCAAGAGGGACGACGAAGAGAGAGAAAGAGAGGGGGACATAAATGGAAAGAGAAAAGGATGGAGAAAGTTACCGGAGATGGAGGCCGTTGGCCTTGCGAGATCGTCGAAGGGGAGGGTGATCGAGGCAGTGACGTCGACCTTGCACAGATCGAGATTAACTCCAATTGTAATGTACGCTAGGCTATAGAAGTTCAATTTAACATATTACCTCCTGCTTTATTTTTACTTTTTTAGCAATGAAGTCCGTAAATTTTTTATATTACATTTTTATCTTTAACATTTTATTTGGAAGTCCAAGGTTCCGTTTAAATACAAGGTCTTTGCTTCGTCGGTGGTCCCGTTTGAACACTAGTGATTGGTGGCAAAGGAGACAACCAAAAATGCATCTCTCTAGATGTGTGCATGTGTATGAGAGCTAGTCTCACGAGCATTTGATTATGCTTGATGGCTCGGAGTCTTTGGTGCAAGTTGTTTGGGGTACGGGTTGAGACATGCATTATGCCTCGCAATGTGAAAGAGTTCATTACTATTAGCCATACGGGCTTTGGTCGATCGTGGGATGCTTTTTTTGGTGTGAGATTGTGCCGTAATCAATTTCTTGTGGGAGAAGATTACTGTGCAGTCTTCTCTCTAGGTTAGAAATTTTGGCGCTTTTCAGGTTTGTCTTTGGGAGATTTAGTTAGAGATTGAAAAACTGTTATAGAGTAATTTCGTGTGTATCTTTTGTTTTTGGATGATTTTGGTGGATTTCTTGTCCGCTTTTCTTTGTACATTTTTTCTCTATCAATGATATTTTCCTTTTATCAAAAGAATAAAAATTTACATTTTTATCGGATTATCTTTAAAATGTTATTTTTTTGACCTTTTTGCTTCAATTAGTCTGTTACAATGCAAACTTATAGTTTGTATTAATAAGTTTTGGGTTATTTTGTCTTTTTTTCCCTCATTTTTTTTCCTTTCTTTGATTTTTTTTTCCTTATATATAGCTATTCAAGTTTCATTTATGTGTAAAATAATAATTTATATCTATTTCCTTGATAGAAATTTATAATTTTAATAGAATAGAACATGTTAGAATATATTTATTTTTTAAAGCATTTTTCAAGACTTCGTCGCTCGGGCGCCCGCCTCGCGCCTCGCGCCTAGGCTCCGGGCACACTTTTTACGCCTTTAATAAATATGCTCCCGCAGACATAGTGTGGGGCTTGTGCTCTTTTTTATTACTTCACATTGGTTGGTGGGTTCATATTTATTTCAGGTTGTGCAATGAAGGTAGGGAAATTAAAATTCACAATTAAGCCACAAATATTGGTAAAATACTTTATGATTATTGAAATTCCTTGCACTCTAATGCTTATATATACATGTTAGGTCAAGTAATAATTTAGTTGAAATTGTACCACCTTTTTAGCTTTCATTGAAAATTGCTCCCATTTCTATCATATTTTTGTTGCTTTATTGTTTTCCTATAAAATTGTTGTGCGAAATTGTTGAAACTTTTTTCGACTATTGGGATTCTTTAATTAGTTTGTTGTAGTTACTTGTTCAGAAGTATCATGAAAATTAGTAAGGATACTTGAGTATATATCCTGCTCTTAAATACTTCCTTCTGCGAGGAGAGGGGCATTTGACTAAATTCACAAATATGGAAAAAGTTGAAAACCTATTAGTGTCTTGAAATACTCCGCTCAAGTTGGTATGGAGGGCCCATGTTTATCTGCTCAATAATATGGGAGGGTGATATTGTCAATTTACGGGGAAAATTTTCTTTCAAAATGGAAATGTCCCTCTCTAAGTGGGATAGAAGTGCCCAAAATGGGAATTTAGGGGGGTTGGGGCATGTGATTGTGGCATGTCCTATTGAACCTGATCCTCTTTGGCATAGAGTTACTCGGAGCAAGTTGGGTGTAAATCAGAATGGCCGGGATGCATCAACTATGTTTTCTTTCACGTTGCTAGTCCCTGGAAGTTCATACATAGTTGTTTTCATCTTTTCCATCCTCATATTGATTTCGAGGTTGGGCTCGAGGGTCGGGTTCTGTTTTGGAAGGATCATTAGATAGGGACTTTCCTCTAAAGCTCTCTTTCACTCGGGTGTTTCGACTTTCTAGTACTCATTTTACTCCTATTTCTGCTTTTCTTGTTATTGAGGGGGACCGTTCTCTTGGGATTTTTATTTTGTTAGGAATCTTAACGATAGAGAAATCCATGTCCATAAGAAATTTGCTTAATTAGTTGTCATTCTTCCAGGCTTCGGACCATCTATATGATCACTGGATTTGGGTGCCAGAGCAGTCTGGTTTGGTTTTAGGCAAGCCATTCACAAAGCTTCTTCTACGACCACATATAGGGTTTGACTTTCTATTTTATAATTTCATTTGGAAGTCCAAGGTTCCATTTAAGTATGGTCTTTGCTCCGTCATTGATCCTTTTTTTATTGGTTAGTGGTCCTTTATCATTTGAATACTAAAGATTGGCAGCAACGAAGGTGTCTTTAGACTGCCATCTCCCAAGATGTGTGTTATGTGTACGGGGGCGAGTGAGTTGGATGAGCATTTGCTTATGTACTGTCATATGTCTTGGCGTCTTTGGGGTACGTTGTTTGCGGTGCGAGGAGAGGTATGAGTTATGCCTCGGTGTGTGCAGGATTTTTATATGATCGGACATTTTGGTTTCGTCACTCGAGGGATACTTCGGTGTTGTGGGCTGTGGAATATTTAGATGGATAGGTCTCTCGCTTTTGTGGGAGAAGATTTCCGTGCAGTCTTCCTTATGGGCTTAGGAGTTTTGGAGCTTTCCAAGGCTTATCTGTACTGGATTTGTCAAGGGACCGAAGAGCTGCATTGCATTGATTTGTGAGACCAGTTGGGTGGGTTCGCTTGGGTGACTTTGTGGGTTTTTTTCCTTCACAAAAACCAAGTTTCGTGTTCACTAGGTATGCTTTTTAAACCCTAAATTTTCACTTTTCTGTCTCCTTACCTAGTATTTTAGCTCTACCCCTATACCAACATCCCTACTACCTTCTCATCGGTATTCTAACTAATTTCTCTATCCCTCTCCTCCTTTCTCTCTCCTGCTCCCCCTTTTCTCTCTGACACTCGATCCCCTTTCTCTTTTCTTCTTTCTCTCTCCTTTCACCGTTAGCCCGCCTCGCCCCCCCTCCACCCACTATGAGCACCCCCTTTCTCTATGAATCCTTGCCACCTCCGCCCCATACAACCACGACCATCACTACCGATTGTCGCCGCCACTGTTGGATTCAAGTCTTAGGGCGATTTTCATTTTCTTTGGCCTAGATCTGTTACCAACACAAACAACCACTTCCTTCGTCGTCCACAACCGCCGGGTTGTCAACAACCATTGTCCAGCGCCACGACGCCTCCTCCTTATTTCTCACCTTCGAAGCTGAGCAGTGCCATAACCATGATCGGCTCTACACGAAAGCTCAGATCTGCCACTTCAAAGTCCAGATCTGCTATTATGAAGTTCGTTCTAGTTTATTTGCTTAGGTGTGTACAATTCTATGGAATTATATTCACTGTGATTTGGTATTCTGCTTAATGAAATTGCTCCTTTTTATGATTGAGAAGTCTCTACAATGTAATTGATTTTTGTTTGACCCCGTTGAAAATCTGAGAATGAAGGCATGCTTTCATCTGAAAACCGAAGTATTGTTCAAAATCGCACATACAAGTACAATACCGAGAACTCAGATTTCCATGTTCTTATGCTGGGTTCAATTCTGTAAAATGGAGAAACCAACGTCATGAGTGGCCGCGGTGGCTGCGGCGTGGGGGTAGTTGTGGCTGGTGGCTAGGCTAGTCAACAAAATCAACAAAAGCAATAATGAAAATACTTTACTGAAGGGTAAAATAGGTATTACTTTTGGTTCATGAGGGTATTTTGGGCATAAAATCTTGAAGTTTGAACAGTAAGGAAAACAAGTTTTATTTTCACAAAAGACCAAAGTCACAAAACCTCATCAAAAACCCATCATCAAAACGGACCCTTTATGTTTTTGGTGTTTTTTTTGGCTTGGGTGGATCTCTTTCTGCCGCCTTTGTAATATATTTTCCTCTCTAACAATATTCTTCTTTTATTGTTTTTTTTTTGCTTGGATGGACCAACGAGGAAAAGTGTCTCTCTTCATTTCGGACCACGGAGGAGTAATAAAAAGAGTAAATTTCAGAAGTCCTTTTATTTGTTTTAACATAATACTGTATTCACCTTGATTAGGAAGAAAAAGATAACGACATAAAGATAGATAGACGAGGAAAGAAAAAGTTAGCGAGAAGCTCAAACAAACTTTTATCTGCAAAAAGTTGCCCTATAAATGATTAGGGATTGGTGTGTAGCATGAATTTATGACCTCTAAGATTCAGGATTAGCGGTTTGCGAGCTGAACTGAAAAGTGTGCACATACATATGTTTAATATCATTTCAGTATATTGCACAATATATCTATGTAATCTAATTTCTGTTTTTTCTGTTCTGTACCAAATTCCAGGCTGTGCATAAATCAATGACATACTAGCTTCACCCCTGGTTGTGCCTCTTCATGGCTCATTGTAGTGATCTTATTTCGGCCTAAATGAACCTCGTTGAACTTTTACTCTTGTAAGGGTGAGGGACGAGCTTTGATACAACTGTAAGGTTGCTCCATAATTGGCTTGAGGTTTTTAAGACATGCTATAGCAGGAACTTAATGCATTTTTTGGACCAGCCTTTCACTAGAATAGTTGAAGCTGATAGATTTGGGGGTTTAGTGTGTTAATAGAGTTTTGCTTATTCATTCCTTTGGAAATGAATGAATAAGGGTAGACATGGGTGCGTGTTAGACCTAGAACATGGGAGGACAAATTGAGATGGGGCACATGACTGTAAAGAAAGTGTGAAAGGTCTTTGTAACTTATCTCCCTGTGTGTGGAAAAGTTAGCTAGAGGTGTTTGTGGGGTAAATGTTGCTACTCATGTGGTACTAAAAGTAAAACATGGTTAACAACTCCAAAATGTGAAATCACGACTCTCTCTCTCTCTCTCAGCACCCATCCGCGCAGATATGCTCACTCTAAAGTGTCTTCTCAGGGACTTGCTGATGCAAGATCCTTTGGTACCTATGTGTGGGAAGAGTAGTGGAGACACCATCCCCCGCAGGAGCAAAAACACAAAAATTTTAACTTTCCTCTGATTGCTTAGGTTTATACGTTTTTACAGTGTCCAGTAAATTGCATGTACGTATCAATGACATTACTTAAAAGAAACCTTAAGCAGTGGATTTGAGTTTTCTGATTGAAAAGCTTGCTTCCTCAGCTTGCTTGGCGTTCTTATTTGTTGACTTTCGGCTCACTCAACTGTTGTATTAAGTTCATATCGCTTTCTGGATCCATCCAACAGAAGCAAATGCGTGGAGTACACGTTTGCTTTGTAGATTTTTACTTTGTATTTTTGATGTTTCGGTGTTGGCAAATGCATTCTAGCAGTATCCCCTTCTCTTTCCTAACGGGAGGTTAGGGGCTCAAGTCTCGTTAGAGACAAAATTAAGGACAAACTGTATCTTGCTGAAGATATTTCCTGGCTTTGAGCCCTCGTTGTTACTCTTGTAAGACCTACTTAATAATTAATAACAAGAGTTCCGTAAGGTCTATGTCCCCTCCAACCTTTAAAATAAAAAAATAAAAAAATGCATTCTACTGATGTCTTCATCACGTGGACTACTAACTTTATTGGTCTTCATTGTGTCCTTGGCAATGATAATCTATTTTTGTTTGGGTTTATGCTATCTGATGTATGTATGACTATTAGACGCGAAACGAAAGTCCTGGTTTACAAAATTGTCGTATATGCCTTTTGCCTGCCTTTGTCTTATTCAACTTCAGTGAGCTTGAGGCCGCACATTCTTGTTCACATGAAAGTAATTTTGAGTGGCTAAGCCTCGTTAGTGGCTAATTGTTAAAATATTTGGCTGGCTGTTGAAGGGAAAAAAAATTAGAAAGTAAAATGCAGTTCATAGTTGGTTTCTGGAGTGAATTATATTTCAAAGAAGTAATGCTAGACTATGTAACAAGGACTGGGCAATTTCCCCCGCATACCCATGTCAACACGGACACGGGTATGGGATCCGTGTCTGTTACACCTATTTGAACATGGACTTGGCTGAGGGAGGGATGGGAGGGAGGCGGCGCCGCTAGAACTATATGTGAAGGAAAAACCATGCTGATAGAAGTGGGTATGAACTAAGTCAAGAAACTTTCAATTTAGCGTACTACCACTTCTGTTCTGTTTTTTTGCTTTAATAATTATACTCTTTAAGGTTTGGTCTATTACACTTTTATCTCAATATTTTTAAAATGTTAATTATTGGTCTTTTTGCTTCAAAAGTATGTTGATTGTCTGCTACGCCTCTATAAATGTCATTTAGAAAAGCATGGGTATAAGTTTTTGCTGAAACGTAAGACTGTTGTCTGTAGCAAGTGTGGCGGCTTCTTATAAGAGTGCACCTCAATACCAATTTATGTCTGTTCTATGTACTTGAACTGGAACGAGGTGTGCTGTACATGAATTACTTAGTAATTATGTTCTGCATTGGTGACTAGCTGAAATAATATTATAATAGTTGCATTGTGAATTCGTAATATAAAAGTGTTTTTTTTGGTGTGCTGTTGGTTTATTGTAACATTGATGATGCCAATCTTGTACTGTTGCAAGTAAGCTGTCAAAGGAATGATCAAAAGCCAAATAACTTTATCTAGCTTTTACTTTGTTTATTTTTATATTTTTAGTATGCTTGATAATTTGGTGCAACATGCTATGATTTCATACTGGTTCATCCCACGTCACTTCTAGCTGCATATTCTTCCTTTGCATATGACTATAGTTTAGAGTCCTGAGTCCCTGTTCTAGTGCTGACTGTAACATTTTCCCCTCTAAATTATTCCTGTTGCGGATGGAATAAACAGGGTTTTAGGAAGGTTGATCCTGACCGCTGGGAATTTGCTAACGAGGGATTTCTACGTGGTCAGAAGCACCTGCTTAAAAATATTATTCGGCGAAAGCCAGCACATGGACACAATCAACAGCCTCAGCAACTGCACGGGCAACACTCTCCAGTGGGTGCATGTGTTGAAGTGGGGAAATTCGGTCTTGAAGAAGAGGTCGAGAGGTTAAAAAGAGACAAGAATGTGCTGATGCAGGAGCTCGTCAGGTTGAGGCAGCAACAGCAAACCACTGATAATCAGCTGCAAGCAATGGTGAACCGTCTTCAGGGGATGGAGCAGAGGCAACAACAGATGATGTCATTCTTAGCCAAGGCTGTGAATAGTCCTGGATTTTTATCGCAGTTTGTTCAGCAGCAAAATGAGAGTACGAGACTCATTACTGAAGGCAACAAGAAACGTAGGCTCAAGCAGGATGAAGTAGCTTCAAACAACCATTCTTCTGATGGTTCCTCGGAGGGACAAATTGTCAAGTACCAGCCCATGATGAATGAAGCAGCACAAGCAATGCTTAGGCAGATCATAAAACTGGATAATGCTTCGGCCCGTAGCTCAGGAGTAACTCTTCAGGAGGTCCAACCAAGTTCGGCGAACTCTTATTTTCCTGCAGCTGCTGGGATTCAGGCTCAGGCTCCACCTCTAGGTGCAAATTCTGAAGTGCCTGCATCAAATCCATTTCCGGATATTACAAGTCCATCAGTTGCAGGTAATGATGTGCCCATTTTGCCTGAGCTCACAGATTTACAAGGAATTGTTCCAGAAAATGATACAAATATCCCCAGTGAAGATTACATGCAACCCGAAACAGAGAATGGCACATTCCTGGATCCAAATTTGGTGAGTGGAGCTCTCCCTTTAGAAATTGGGAGTTTCTCTCCAGATACGGAGATAGATTGGGATAGGGATTTGGAATATATTCTAAGTTCAAGTGACCCATCGTGGGAACAATTTCTTGAACCGAGCCCACAGGCTACGGTAAGTACTGAAGAGATGGAATCTGTCACAGTGGAAAACCATGTGGCTCAAATGAAAGAAACGAAACCATTGGAAAATGGGTGCTCCAAGGTTCAGATGCAACAGCTCACAGAGCAGATGGAGCTTCTTTCTTCTGAAATCAGAAAAACTTGATGTTACTAAGTGTACATGTCGTGAAATCATCCCCGAGGTAAATTAGAAAAGGTAATATATTGACGTCTGTTGTAGTAATCATCATCTCATATCTTACCCCGCCCTCAAAATAGCAGCCAAATACTTGTTTGTACACTTACACCTTGGCTTGGCTTTGCACATATGTGGGATTCAGTTTTCTGTTTCTTTTAGTTATCCTACTAGTCTTCTGCACTAATTTCAGAAAGTTTGGAGTCCTCCATTTTGATGGAAACCGAAATGACCTTAGCCTTGTACTATGTTTTTGGTGGTTCTTATTAGTTTCGGTCTTTGTTTATTACTATTATTTTTTTTGAACAAGGGAAATTTTATAAACAAGAAAGGGGAGATATATACAACCTAGTTAAGCACCAGTGTCTGGCTTTGGTTCTTGCCAACTTCTCTTATATTTACATGCCCAACAATACCCGCCCTAACAAAAGGTTACACACAAGCAGGAGCATATGTGAAAATGCAATGCATATGGGCTGAATTAGCAGCAAGTTTGGCTAGGACATCTACTACTCTATTAGCTTCCCTGTAGGTAAAAGAAATTCAAACAGCTTTCCCGTCTTTGCGTTATACTTTACAGTCCCTGATGGCAGCTTGATGGATAAGATTGTTGCCTTGTTTTCCATAAGATTCGAAATAAGAAACTGCATCCCATTCAATCCAATCAGTATGCCCTATTCCTGACATGTTGCTTGGGAGGAGTAACATGAAGCTCAGAGTTTAGGGGGCATTCAATACTCCCAGGGAATCGATCTATGCTCGATTGCATAACAAATAAACAGGCATTTGTAGTTATACCTCAGTACTTTTTTTTTCCTTTTGTGGAATTAACCAGTTCCTTTCTTTTCGAAATAAATGAGGTTTAAGAACGCAAGTAGTAAATATGTGATGGTTACAGGAGTCTAAGCATGGAATTAGTTTCAGTCGTTGTCCACTTCATTTCCACACTGCAACTCATGGCTGGAAATGCTAATTATCAAAGAAGACCTCCCAAGTTTGAAGAATTCATTTTAGCTCGGGATGGCAACGTGGCCGGGGAGGATACAGAGAGCACGCTTGCCCCTAAGAGATCTGTATCTGCCCGCCCACTCCGGAGTGGCGGATCTGTATCAGCCCGGCCTGCTGTGCCTCATTTTCAGCCCCAATCTACCCATTTCAAGGCTAATGATTTCAGCCCCAAAACAAATCATAAATCAGCTAAAGGGCATGATTCATAACATCAAAAATACATCAATCTTACTTTCATCTCTGCTAAGAAAAACTCAAACCTCACTTTCAATGTTCCAGATTACCAAACATATCAATTCACAAATCAACTAAACATACAAAATTGACATTATACTAATAAATATGCAGAGGGGTAATAGGCTAGTAGTATTATTACAGAACTACGTAAAATACAAAATTATATGTATATGCATATTTACAATGTGGAGTGGGTTGATTCGGAGCAGATCAATATGCTCAACCGTATCCGTATCTGCGGTTGGGAAATGCCTTACCAAACCCGCACCTCTTGGCTCGGATTGGGACAAATTGCCACAGACCTTTTCATGGATGGCCAACAGGAGTCAAATGCCAAAAATCAGAATACACAGCTACCAACTACAAACTATAGACTCTGCTGCTGTGTCTGGTCTTCTTGTTCATTATCAGCAGACCAGAAATCTTTGTCACCATCCTGCATGCCTTCACTATCAACTGCTTGGCCTTTCATGTGTTCCACCATCACATAACCTATGCCTGGTAATCTGGTGGCAAATTAACCATTCTTTCTTTTAATTTTTCTAGGTGTTCATTAAATCAAGGTCATATGGTCAATTTGCTTAAACACTTCATATGAAAAAACTGGGTCCCCAAAACATTATGTGTAAATTTTTAACGCAAACCTTGAACCTCTAACATCGCTCGAGTATATAATTGCTACCACCAGGAAATCTCGGATTCTCGACTGTATTATGCATTCTGATGTTTAATTATACTGTTACATTAACGGAATCCTCTCTCCAAATTATTTTTCCCTATACAAATGTGAGCATCTTAAAATTTTATTTTTCAAAAACCTTTTGATTTTTTTAAAAAAAAAAAATTAGGCACATTTTTTATGATATCCCCATGAAAAGAGGGATTTTAGGTACCCAAAATTTGCGTAGATTGTAACAAAATCGAACTCAATATACATATGACAGTTCTGGGACTAACCATGTTGCCTAACTCCACTCACAGCCAGAAACAGTTGCTGACGTACACCCCCCCTGGAAACCTCATCTAACCTTAAACTATGGGATCCTAGTTGCCACTTGTCAGATTTCCAATCTCGTGCAGCTCACGTGGCCTAATCCCCATGCATGCTGTATATGATCAGATACAGTTTAAGAGTCGCTAGTACTGAGTGTGTGTTTCTGTGGTCTGTACAATGACATTGGTGAGAGAGCGGAGGCACCAGAAAGCCTTGAGCTTGTCCCTACCACCACCAATCCCAGCAGGTAATTTTCGGCACCATCAGCCACCATTGTCGACGTCCTCATCGACATCATCATCTAGTTCTTCTCCATCATCGTCGGCAAGCTCAAACTCTCCGAGCATTGACAATCTCTCTGACCTCGAGAGACTGGTGGTTCTTGGCCATGGCAATGGTGGCACGGTCTACAAAGTTCACCATCGGCATACCATGGCAGTTTATGCGCTAAAAGTTCTCCGGTTAAGCAAGAATGCGCCAGCAGTCCAACAACAGGCTGCATGCGAGGCCGAGATCCTTAAGCGAGTTGACTCTGAGTTTATCGTCAGGTGTCATGGGGTGTTTGACCTACAGCAGGGGGTGGGAGACACAGATAATGTAGGAGATTTATGCTTTGTCATGGAATACATGGAAGCAGGATCGTTACACGATGTTTTGCTCACACATCAGAGATTGCCAGAGAAGGCAATCTCCATTGTGGCAAAACGAGTGCTAGAAGGGCTCAGATATCTACACAACATGCAGATAGTGCATAGAGATATCAAGCCGTCGAACCTATTGGTTAACAATAGAGGAGAGATCAAGATAGCCGATTTTGGAGTTGGTCAAGTACTCGTGGCCGGAGTGCTCGAGGAGTATTGGGACTCGTGCATGGGCACGTGTGCGTACATGAGCCCTGAGCGGTTTGATCGAGAGAGGTGGAACGCAGGCTCTTGTTCCGTTGGGTTCGCAGGAGACGTTTGGTCACTTGGAGTGGTGGTGCTGGAATGCCACGTGGGGCGATTTCCGTTGATCAGTCCGGGAGAGAAACCTGATTGGGCAACACTGATGTGTGCGATTTGCTTGAGGGAAGAGGCGGTTGTGCCGGAGAGTGCTTCCCCGGAGTTTCAGAGCTTTGTGTGGCGGTGTTTGGAGAAGGATTGGCGGGTAAGAGGCACTGTGGAAGAACTTCTTGATCACCCTTTTTTGACTAAATATTGCTGCAGTGGTTCTTCAGAACTGGTTCTTGATGCTTGAATATTGTGGTTCTTGTATGAATTTAAATTTGCTCCACCGTATGGAATAATTGATCCATTTAAGACCAAAGTAGGATTGAAGTACCGATTATAACACAAACTTGAATTTATATTTCAGTGGCAGAAACATTTGTAAAGTTAGGCTGAGCCAATTTTCACAAGATCTTAGCAAGAAAATTTCGTAAACTTGGTAACTAATAGATATAAAAGAGGTTTAGACAGTTACTCTCTCAGTCTTTAAATGAGTTTTTTTTACACAAATTTTACAAAAATACTTCACTCCTTATCGTTAGAGTAATATCTCTTCGGGGTAGATCACAAGTCCAATATGGTGATAGACGGTGATAGACGGTACTGTTTAAAATATGAGATGGAGTAGATGGAGTAGATGAGTTTTTTTGCTAAAATATCTATTTTACCCTTGGATGTGAAATGTTGAATGTAATTTATAATATTTAAATATGATGTGAAAGGTTTGAATGTGGGGAGAGAATTAATAAAAGAGGAGAGAGAATGTGATGTGAAATGTTTGAATTGATTTGTGTGAGTGTATATGTATAGGGGTAGTAGATGGAAAGTAATTTTGATAAATAGTGATATGTATGATATTTGGATGTGATATTTGATATGTGATCGAATATTCTCTGTATTCTTCGTATTCTCATATTGTCTCAAACGAGACTTGTGATCTAGCCCTTCGTAATACTTGCTCTAAAGCTCTCACGTAGATAGGTATATAGGAAATCGATGAAATTATTCTAAACTAGTTCATAGACATGACAAGGGTTGTTCATGGTTCGGGTTGGTTCGATTTTGCCTAAAAATGGCAAACCCGAAAACCAAAAATTAATCTTGGTTTTCAATTATGTAAAACTGAAACTAACCCATGCATTATGAAAATTAATTCTCGGTTTTATATTGGTTCGGTTCGATTTCGTCATTTTTTTTGGTTTTGAGCTTAAATGTCATTTTCGGGCCGGCAAAATGCACCTTTTGATCCCTGACCTATGACCCAGTGTCCCTTTTAGTCCCTATCCTTCAAAAGTACCCCATATCATCCTTGAGTGTTTTAAAAAATATTCCATTTAGTCCCTCCTCCAATTTTGACCAGTTTGCCTGACAATTAATCCTTCGTGGTGCTTAGTTGGAGCCTAGGTGGACAATTAAATTGGGGGAAACGACTTAAAAGACTCTATTGCCCTGTTAGATAGAAAATGACATCATTACCCCTCGATACAATAAAAATAAAATACCAGTTCATCCCCACAAACCACTACCACTAACACAACCACCACCATCCCTACCACCTTCATGCCGCACCACCACCATCCCCAATAATCAAGAATTCAACAATCACGATCGCCAACAATCAAGAATTCAAAATTAAAAAATAAAATCATTGATTAAACACTAGGTTTGTCTATTACAGTAACATCACAAACAAACCCACAAACTAGATCTAAAACAAGAAAAAGAAATTGACAGATGAAGGAGAATTGAAAAAGAGGTCACATACGCAGGCAAGTATCATCACCCCAGCAACCATTGTCTATCAGGTGTTATGCGAGAGTACCAAAGACGTCGGCGATCGATACAGATCTGGGCTCGCTGCCGGAAGAGGGTGAGAGAGAATGACGAGGGAGAGAATTCGAGATGGGAGAGATCATAGAAGAAAGGTGAGTGACTAGAATAGAGAGGGCGGGCTCGATTGCGCCGGTGAAGATGGCAGAGTGGTGGTGGTGGTCGAAGCTTGATGACGGAAGTTATGGAGGAATTGAGAGAGAGAGAGAGAGAGAGAGAGAGAGAGAGAGGGTGAGAGAAAACTTTACAGGATTACCTCTTTCCTCTCCATTGGGCTTACCTGAGTTGTTTTTCATTTTTGATGCTAGATTTAGGTTAGGACAATGGAGAAACTGCTGGTGCACAAAATCCTTCTTCGATTCTTCTTTCTCTCCCCTCTTCACATATCACCCCATCTCCAACCGACAGCCTCCTCGATTCACACTGGCGCCTCACTGCACCTGCTCCAGCTCCAGCAAGCCACATCTTCCATACTTCAATCGGTTGTCTTCCTCCATCTGCCCTAAGGGATTTCGATTTGGTGGGAAGACTGAGGTTCGTAAGGCGAGCTTTGAGGTGGCGGTGGAGGGTGGGGATAGAGCTGGAGGGTGAAGAAAGAATTTGAGATGAGAGAGAGACGGACGAGGTAGAAGAGAGGTAGCAGTATTGCTACCATTGGACGCCAGAACTACCTCCGGCAATGTGAAGAGAGGGGTGAAGAGGTATTAATTCTTTGTTTTAGTTTTAATTTTAATTTGTTCTTATTTTAATTAGGATAAGGGGTAAGGATATAATGAAATTCCAAATTTACCCTTTAGTTAATTCTAATTGGATGCCACATCAGCAATTTAATTTAAAAATTCTAGTCAAACTGGTCAAAATTGGAGGAGGTACCAAATGGGGTACTTTTTAAAACACTCAAGGATGATATGAGAGTACTTTTGAAGGATAGAGACTACAAGAGATACTGAATTATAGGTCAAGGACCAAAAGGTGCATTTTGCCTTTTTGAACCTAAAAATTAACTTTTAGCCTCAAAATAAAATTTATGCCTGAATTTTTATTGGGCCTTTGAGCCCAATAATTAAACATTTACAATAAACTTACAATCAACAATTAATCACTCATATATTATACTAATATAGCCCAACAAGACAATAAATTAAAAGTTACAAGCTTTAAAAAATATAAAATTTAAAGTTCAAATCAAATTACAATCTATTAAACATTTGAACTTGTTAACCGTATACAACATAAAAGTTTGACAGCATTAGTATTTAGTAGTGATATATACGTCGGTTCGATTTTTCGTGTACAAAAAATTTCAAAAATCGAAACCAACTCAATCTCTAAAATTTAGAATTTTGAAAACCAAACCAATTAGCTTGGTTCGTTTTTTTTTGTTGGTTCGATTTTGAAAATTTTATGCTTAGCCCTACATGACACAATTAACATTTTCTACCGACACCTTCAAGTGAAATGAGAATTCGCCGCTAGGTGTAACGCTCGGGTTCGAAAACTCAAATCGGAGTGAAATGAGAATCCGCTAGGTGTAACGCCCACGTTTGAAAACTCGACATCATGCCTAGGGATGGCAACGGGGCGGGTTAGGGGCGGGTATCTCTAAAACCGGACCGGACCCGACCTTCTTACTCTCCGCTCAGAACCCGCCCCGCAATGACCAAGATCCGGATCCGCCCCGCTCCGCACATATTCATAAAACTTAATATTTTTTTTCAAAATATGAATTTTAAAATTATTTTTTTAAAATTTTAATTATATTTCTATATCAATTTAAGCACTTAAAGTCTAAAAATATGTACATAAAAAACACTTAACCCTCCATGGTTTGAACCTGTGATCTATTAGAAACATATAAGAATTCTTACCACTACACTACACTTTATTGTTATATCCAATTTTCAATGTATATTATATATATATAAAACATAGTTATACATAACACTAGTCGGAGCGGGGCGGGTTAGGGGCGGGGTGAAAGCTAAATCCGAACCCGCCCCGATTGGGTCTTTGAGAAAATCGGATTTTTCGGGATGGGACATCATCGGATTCGGATCGGGTTTCGAGAAATTGCCATCCCTAATCATGTCTATCTATTGTGGTTCATTAATCCATCACAGATTTATCTAAAAATTTATAAATAAATTAGTGGTAAGTGGTATTAGGAAAACCACACAAAAATTTTCGTTTTTATCCTATAATATGAAAAAACATATATGGGATTTCGCAATGTGACGTTTGATGATCATTTCATTTGCAAGGAGGGAAGGAATGTGAAATCCGGAAAAATCGACCAATGTGCAGAGAGGCCAAACAATCATTAGAGTTTGTTACTTTCTTCATTTAATTTTAATTAATTAGAAAATGCTTGTGTTTAAGAACATGGAAACATAAATTTATTTAATTAAATATTTATATATATATTTATGTCTAAAAGTGAAAAGTGAAAATTAATTAAAATATTTTAAATAATAATATATTTATATAAAAATGTTATTAATATTTAAAAAATAATAAATTAAAAATTATTAACTAGAAAAAAACTTTTTTTAGGATAGCCTCCATGCCGTCATTACCTCCCGTCCATTTCTAAGGACCAATTTGAAAATAAAATCCATCACATGCTACAACTTGCAAACTTTTTGAACAATTGTACCCTTTCATTTATAAAAAACCATTTATGTTGATGCTAAACAAAATAATTACCCGATCCCAGTCCCCACCTCCCAACAAATCAAAGGGTTCTTCCTTCATCCCCACCGATGCTCCGACCACCTACATCGGCTGTATCTTCAGCTTCAACCCCCACTATCAAACCAACCCTTCAGGTGGGAGCAGTGCCGCTAAAAATAAACAGACAAGAGGAACTGTGATCCTCTCCGAATACACGGAATTCACCGGCAACTCACCAGTATTGCTTCTCAGTGTCTCCAGAAGCTTCCGGCGACGAACAACAAGTTCACCTACAACTGCGACGGCCATAACTTCACTACCTCATCGAAAACGGCTTCGGTAACCTCCTTTTCTCTCAATCTCTGTTAATTGCTTCTCGATTTGATTTTTGTTCGTTACTGCGTCTAAATTGGTTGTCCAGTGATTTTGTTTACTTTAGCTGAGTTCGATTTCCGTGTCATTGTGTTTTGGGTGTGTGTGTGAAGTTAAAAGGGATTGTAGGGAGAGCATATTAGTGAGGAAGAAGGGTAAAAAAAAGAGAGAGGATGACTGGCCCTATTTGGGTATGCTTCCTTAGTGCTGTGTGTGCATGTGGGTTATGTGTGATTTCAGTGTACTTTTATTTTATTTTTATTTTTTGAACTAGAATAGTTGGTCAAATAATTGAGTAATAAATTATTAAGGAGAGAATGGGTTAAAGTGAAATTATAGCTTGGATTTTAAGGTGTTCGAATTATTATTTATGTTGAATGAGTTATTTTTATGTTTTAGATTTTGGAGCAAGTTAGGAGAAGCTCAATCCTTGAGAACGTTTAAATTGTTATTAGAGTGATCAGGTAACTGACCTGTATCTTTCCGGTGCATTTTATTAAATTATGAAATATCTTTTAGTTGAAGTCATCGAAGTAAATTATGATGCGTTACTATGGTACTTTGATATGTCAAAATGAATCAAGATTAATTGAGAGGTAGCTAGAGATGCTTATTTTTGTATTTCTGAGAAACAGTGAGGGATCGGAGTGGGACTCCCTTTTAATAGGGCATTGTTCGCCCTTTTATAGGCGATATTAGTCCTTGGTCTCAAGTTCAGGATTGGCTGAACTAGTTCACCCCGATATCTCAATTTCGATTTCTCATCCCTCGCTGTAACCACGTAATTAAATCTTAGAGGGGCGCCCTCTTAAAAGGGGCAACGCCAATCCGATCTAAGCGAATTATGTTATAAACATGTTACATTTTTGGTGCTTCGTTATTGCTGTACAAATATGTGACATGAGCTTTGAAAGGATTTATGGATTTTGTGTGATGTGTATAAAGATTTGTGGATTTTATGTAACGTGTCTATTAAACCGCCAGACTAAGTTCTGGACCCCGTGAGACTAAGTTTTGTGTGGGTTGCATTTGGAATGGCCAAAACCTGAATATAAGGCTTCTAGTTAAAGTTATAGTGCTTTATCCTTAATCATGCCTTCAAATATGTACTTAGTGTCAGAGTTTGAAAATTGAAAAATTGGCCGTTTGTTATCTCTAATGGTTAATACAAGTCTAATATCGGTGGGTGGGGAGGTTTCCCTTGTGCATTGCTTGGATTTTATCTGCTCCTTTGCAGAGCCGTCTGACTCTACCAAAAGTCTATGGCCAACCTGTTGATCATATGAACTAATCGATGTTACAGTTGTCATTTGGGGAAAAAATGCCTACATTTGCCTGTCTAATTTGGAATCTGGTGATTGCATCCTCTTCCGCTTAAGGTTCTTTTGGATAGCTGAAGCTGATTTTGGATAACGAGAAGTGAGAGAAACCTTTAAGTCATTTATCCTTAGTGATTGATGCGGCTTGTTTGGTTAGGAGGAAAGAAATTTTGACGGTTGTGAACTTCTTGATGTTACAGTTGTCATTTGGAAAAAACATGTTTACACTTGCTTGTCTAATTTGGAATATGCCGTACATCCGCATTTATTGATTTATAGTCTTCTGTAAATTTTGTGTTTTACTCAAATTTGGATCAACATTGTGTTGATTGTTTGGGGAGGATTTTGTTAGAGCTTTCAGGTTGAGTTTAAACCTCAATGTGGGTTCTAATGATACTGGATTTAGGAATAGTTATTTCAGCCTCTCTACTAACTAAACATACAATATTAAGCATAATGCTATTTACCATTGCTTTTGTTGATGATTTGCTTCCTTCAGCTATTTCATGGAATTTCAATGTTTTCAAGTGCACATTTATCTGAAAATGAGAGTTCTTATATTGATCCTTGCCATCGCCGCCTCATGTGAACGCTCTTCTTCAGTTTTTAGAGAGGTGAGTTGATTTCTGGTATGTATATTTATTTTGCCAATGTTATTAATTAGAAAGTCGGAGCAGTTTCTGATGTTCCATATTTGGGTATCTAAGCATCTCTTTTAAAAAAGGTGACTGTAGAAAATGTCATATCACATTGACTCATTTTCGTAATTGTCTTCGTGTTCAGGGGAGCAGTGATTCCAATTTTGATGCAAATGACCCAGCTTTGCATTTTCCCCAGAAATACATTACAGAAGCTTATTTGGAGAAACAGGATAGCTTGCCTGATTTGGGTTTTCAAGATTTCATAGCTCATGAACTTCCTCTTGGTTCGTGCATAGTGTTGCAAGATAAACCTAATATTGTGCCAAGACTTTCTGTTCTGCGTCGGCATTTGATTGGTGAAGGTTCTCATCGTCGACTATCTTCGTCCATTAGATTTAAGATACAGCAAGAATCCTTGTCGGAGCTCCCTTTTCACTTTTGTGAGGTCATAATTGTTGAGAGACTGCCCTCTGGAGTATTTGCTGATCCATTTGAGCTGCAACATCTTATGCAGCGTGGCGGTAAGTTACTATCTACACCTTTAGGTAATCAATGAGCATGATTTCCCTTTTTCTTTGTTTTATGAGTTTAAATAACTTTTGCAGTGTTTGCTGATGCTTCTGCATTTGGAGACACAAACTTAGAGTTGCCTTCAATGCTATCAAATCGGTCCATTGTTGAGGTTCACATGGATGCTGTTCTTAATATGTCATTAGGAAACTACAATGAAGTGGAAATCAACATTGAGCTTCCATTACATGCACGCTATCCGGTATGTAAATTCAAAGATATGGAATTGTACTAAGAGTAGAATACATTTCCAGTTTAAGTACATCATTGGAACGCAAGTTTTATTATAGGGTTAACTAGGGAAGACCCCCCTGTGCTTTTCGGGTTTCAGGGAAGACCCCCTGTGTAATTTTTTCATAGGCTTCACCTCCCTATGCTTTACAAGTTACTCGAACGTTAGTCTGGGCCAACGAAACGCTACAAAATGACTAAAATACCCCTGTAAAATATACATTATATAATATTAAGATTAATTATATAATATA
>JAOWAN010000043.1:3885351-3895652 GCA_028566635.1 Lobelia cardinalis
CAGATCTGGCTCCTAACCCAGAAACAACAGATCTGGATTGACTAATACTCCCTCTGGCAGAAAGAAGGAATCAAGAACCACATCTAATCGGAGACAAGAACCAGATCTGGCTCTCTCTCCTCTCGATTCCATGGATTCCATCAAGGTGTAGAACCAGATCTGTGTTCTTCAACATTGCAGCCATCGTTTCTCTCTCCACCACCATCCACCACCACCCAAAGAAGAGAGAAATCCAAAAACCCAACAAATTCAGAACCCAGAAACCCACAAATCCCCCCATTACCTCCACCTAACCTAGAAACCCGCCTCTCCCTCCTACTCCACCAAATCCGGCGCCCCACTCCCACCCCCCATCACCTCCACCTAACCCACCACCAACGAACAACCCAGATCTGGCTCGAAACCAACCACCACCACCATCTGCCTTTCTCTCGCGAATCAATCGCAGCAAGCTTCAACATTGCCGCCATCTCTCCAACATCGCAGCAACCTTCCCCACTTCGAGCGAATCCATGGACAAATCTGGACATCATCTGCAGCATTTTGCTTGGTTTCTTGGTTTCTTCGAGCGAATCCATGGAGAAGAAGGTAGAGGGGGGAGGGGAAACGGGGAGGGGAGAAGGGGGAGGGGGGAGGGGTAACAACAGTGGTTGATGGATGAATGATGATTAAGCCAACTCAAATTTAATAAGGGGTGTGATAGTCTTTTTTCGTATTAAGGGCAATATAGTCATTTAATCATGAAATTTTACTTTATTTCTTTCACTTCAGTCCTAAATTATGGATGAGGGCTTAACTTCGAGTAACTTGGAAAGCACAAGGAGGTGAATCCTTACAAAAAATTACACAGGGAGGTACTCCCTAAATCCCGAAAAGCACAGGGGGGTCTTCCCTAGTTAACCCTTTATTATAACACACCAAGAATTTCAATACATGTAAAGATTCTTGTAGAACATGTCATTCCATACCTTTTGTGTCAATATAATCTTTTCTGGGCGGAAACATCTGATTTCGAGGTTTGACTGTTTAATGATAAATATATCTTGAGGATGTCCAGTCTCCTTGTACAAACAAAATTTTCTTTTCGCCATCAAGACAAGCTAAATAAATGGGCTTATTGAATGAGTGTGAAAATTGTTAGCTTTCAATCTTGCAAGTTGCAACTACATAAACTGTAGTGTACTTGATAGTTTCAATATAAAACCTTTCTTTTCAAGCAATTTAATTGATACTCCACACATGCATATAGTGTGTTCGGGCCCCGGGGCTATCTCATTTGCAGCCTAAGGGCATCCGTTGCCTGCTTGAGCCTAGCCGTTTCTTCCCTCTTATCTCTGTATTAAACATGGAAACTTTACTATTTTTCTGGGGTGGCAATGAAATGTCTCCAAGTGGGTATGACTGCCTCTAATATTCATTGTCTTTGCAGCCTCTTGGGGAGCGTGGTTTTTCAAGAGTTGATTTTGGTTCACCTGACTTACTCACTCGTTGTATTGCTCATACACAGAGCTGCATATTTATATCACCCGACACCAGTGTTGGTCGTATTGTATGGGAAGTACCTTGTGGAATCAAGGAACATGCACGAGTTGTATCTACGTTGACTTTTGTTTCAGCAATCGTATCTGCCGTCTTGATTGTCTTGGCATCAGGTTCCAGGGGCAGCAGTGGTTCCAAACAATCTTAATATCTTGCATCTTTTGTATGGCGGGTTGAATTTGCACTTCTGGAAGATAATTATTACTACATGGTACGTGCATATACCTCCGGTTCTCTACAGGGCTTGGTCATTTCGGTTTCATGGCCTCTGTTTGCAAATTCTGAGAATGGGTTCAACCAATGAAGGAAACGATCGGGGTACACGGTTGATTGGAAAAAGAGAGCTTCTTGATACCCATCTTTTAACCATTCTGCAGTCTTGTAGTGAACATTTGAAGTGGTTCCTTACTTCTAACATAAGGCCACTCAAGAAAACAGAAGGACTGTTGATTTGAAGTTGATGGAATAATTAGATTGTTGTAGATAGAAGCGGCACGGATATATATATATATTTTTTTTAGAGGAAATGGGCTGGGAAAATATAAAATATTCTTTTGTATCAGAATTTATGAGCAAGTTTTTATCTAATTAATTATTATGAAATATCATTTGAAAAGCAGACATGCATTGCATGGTTATTAATTGGGGCAATAATATTTGAGACGATGATTGATTCTTTAATTCATTTTTCAATAAATTATTCAACACTTTTACTCCGAAATAAATATTAAAATTGTAAAAGGTGAAGATATTTATATGAAGTAGATGAGCTTGAGTCTGGCTCACTAACCAGCCGAACTCAAAGGAACAAGTTGGCGATGTCGGTTCATTTGTAGCTCAATCCCTGTCCGATATCCAAAATATTTTGAAAATCTGAAGCCTCTTTAACATCCATAATAATTCCACAACTCCAGACCAGAGTTAGGTATGATTCGTAAATTAAGCCTCATGGCAACAGTGATCAGAACACACATCTTTTTTTGGTTCGAGGTTTCCGAATCTGTGGGCGCGGCAAATGCAATATTTTCCACGGTACAACAGTGTCCAGAAAGTCAAACCCTTTGACTTGTGAGATTTCAAACCCAAAATTCAGTGAAATATCATCCAAACCTTCCGATCCAGACCACAATTGGAAAAAAAGTGTCATCAAATGGCTTCAAACTTCAGGACGCAATGCCCGTCTTAAAGAGATTGATCAGCTTTCATTGTATTAACAGAAACACAATGCTCAATTATTCTCATTTCATTTCTTTGATCAAATATTTATACATAAAACAGATCGCTCTCCGCCCACAAAGAGCGTGATTATGGAAATAAAAAAAATAATAATTATAATCGAGACGGTAGATAATCAGCTACATTAATTATACGACCTTCTTGTTGGTTTTAGGCGTGAAGAAGGTCGTGCTAGACGCGCGTGGATTGCAGAGGCACATGCTTGCGATATTCTGCCAGAGCCCACAAGGGGTAAATATTCCTATATGCAGCATAGTGTAGCATGCAGTTCTTCATGAAAACTCCTGTTATTTCCTGTTGTGGGAAATCACCATTTTCAAACTGAGAATTGATCAACAACTTTGCTGCCCGGTGAAGGGGCGTTGGATCTCTCTTCGCCTATCCAAAAAGATAGAGAACACTTATAATTTAGAATCTGAATGAGGGAGGGTGAGATCTAAAGCTACAAAATTACACAGCAAGCAAGACACGTGAACTAATCAACAGAATGCAAGTTTTGAATGAGCAAACTGATAAAAATCTTACCTGCTCAGAGTGAATTAGACCCATCAAGGCCCATGAAGTGTGTACCAGATTGGATCTCTCTCCTTCCAGAGGTACATACTCCTGTTTCATTCAGAAGCAAGTTTTCTTGAAATTAGCAAATAGGCCTAATATGGCGTGCTGGATATATATTCTGATGTTAATTTTGTTACAGTACGATAAAACTTACCTTGTTTGGGCAGGATTTATAGCTTTCCCCCCAACCGCCATCATCTCGTTGTGTTTTCAACAAAAAGTCAACACCTTTACGAACTGCCAGACAGTTGTTGTACGTGTTTCCAGTGACTGATAGCCCTCCGAGAGCAAACCAGGTACCGTATGTGAAGCACACACCCCAGTTGCCATACCTACACACCAAATACCTCTTCATGTCATGAAATACGAGCGAAACCAAAAACAAGAAAAAAAAACTGCAAATGCTATGAACACGGGTTGGAAAACAAACCATGAACCATCTGGTTTTTGTATCTCCTGAAGGTAGTGAGCAGCATTTGTAATAAAACCTTGTATTTCTTTCGTCCTGTGTGAAGGGTATAACTTCCTAAACAGAACAAGAGCCTGGATGGCTGATGAAGTGCACTCAACATACCTGGTGAGCCACTTTTTGTTAGCCTCATTAAGACCACTTCATGATTTTACAGATTTAACATAAGAAAAATGATAAATGTGGTGGTGAGTCTTACTCATGCTCGATGACAATGTCGGCAAAGAACTCTGTAGGATTGAGTAACTATAGTGGAACATAGGAGCAAAAAAGACGTCAGTAAGAGATCGAAAATCTCAAGATGATAATAATAATGAAATATTTCTTTGACATGATCCTAATTCGCTACCTCCAACCATTCTGACGATCCTGCTGGCTCCCAAGCTGCTAGCCCACCATTTTTGCTCTGCAATTATTTTTGAAGTTTGAAATTAGAATTTGGCAGTTACATCGTCACTTTACATTTCAACTATCAAGCATTTAGAAACGCTAATTAGTTGTAGTTTAGCGTGTTGCTGTTAATATATTTTTTAGTATTCTGAGGAATTTAATCCTTATTACCTGTAGGGAGAGCAATATATTGACAGCATCATACAGTTGTTCTGGTTTCATTTGTTCGCCAACAATTTCCGGTGGCATCATTGAGAAAAGAAGGCAGCACTGAGGAGAATCAAAGTACACAAAATATATGTTAGCCATTGTTTCATCCTCTGGTTTTTCTTTATAGCTTAAAAGTGATCTAAAGCTTACCTTCATTGCTTCTGCAGTGCAATCAGAAACTTGCCATCCATGATCTTGATCTGAAAAGGTCCACGACCCCTTAGAAATATGGCGGTGCATGCTCTTAAAATCACCAGAGGGGTTATCCTTAACCTTTAAAATTTCCAAGAAAAACATGAATCAGGCAAATGGTACTTTTGATGAAGATGGTTCAACCATGGAGAAAACGAACGAGAAGCAAGGCAATTGTAACCTGAGACTCTTTGATGAAATAATGTCCTTTCTTTAGAATTGGGCCAATTTCATCTGTGAGATCACTAGCTAGGAGTGCTTGGATTGCAAAACCAGTATCCCACTCCTGACTACCAAAACTCTGCAGTCAAGTTCAAACCATGAAAGTTTAGCCTCGCAGAGGAGCTCTTCAGAAATCAGAAGCTTTTAGGAAGTTATTCCCAATGCATACGTCAAGTTTCATGTTTCGGAAGAGTAGCATGAATTACTGTTAAGTTTGATTTTGTATAGATGAAATTTTCAATCTTTTCACACAGATTGGTATTTTCTTCTAACCTGCATCTTCATTCCATCTTCACCAACCCATAAATAATCTGGGACTCGAGCAAGGTGCTTCTTGAAATAATCTCCATTTGGATCCTCCGCCCAGCAAGCAAGCATACATAGTACCTGCTCAAGTCAAAAGACACATTTTAGGTAAATTTCTTGCAAATTTCATTCTTCCCATTCTTAATATCTGGCACGCAGTTCATTCATCGTGTGTGCTTCAGTGTGTGTGTGTGTAGTAATGACATTACCTTTTCTACGCAGCCAATGGTAATATATCGGCTATTTTCATCCTCATAGTGTATGTGCTTCATAGTAGTCTCAAGAGCTTTCTCCCTCAATTTGTTCATTGGCCAGCGAGTTAAAAGAGGCTCAGTACATATGTAAAGACTATCCCATAGAAGATCTTGTACTAGAGGATGAGGGTAGTATGTATCCTCCTGGAAAAATATACTGAGGTTAAGCATGATCCGACCAAAAATGTGAATCAGAGTATAAATCAATGTCGTATGCAGTAGAAGATGTACCTTTGCACACCAATGCCGAGTTTTCTTCCAGTTAATTTGGTCATATGGTTCAGCGAAAAGTTCTTCTCTCAGTTGTGAAATAAGAGTAGTGATTGGTCCGACAAATCTTTTACCATACAGATATGACATTGGCATGTAAACCATCCGACAGTAACACCACATCTTTGCTGCATTCATGAAACACAAACCCTTACATCAATACTTTTCAATTTGCCTCCTGAAGTAAGAAAGGCATATTTAGTGGTAAAAATCACTTGATATTTGATAACTAAACTGACCTGGATGCATTGGAAGGAAAGAAGGAAGCATCCAAAACTCTGGTGGCATTGGGTTGCTTCCAGACCACTCATACACACCAAGTATCTAAGCAAAAGAAGAAGAATTACCTTAAGATTTGTTTCTATCTAGCAAACTGAGAGACTTGATATACAATTGCTGCTTAATTAGGGTATTTTCTCTGTCAAATGTCTTACCGAAAGCCACGTTTTGCCCCAAGAGGGAATATAGGTCACGCTGCCATGATCTAAGATCCATTTCCGAGCTCTGGCACATGCATTATTCAGACCACCATCTGGTCCTTCTCCAAGTATACGCATACAGATGTAGCTGAGAGTTGTGCAGAACATTGTGCTATGGCCCTCAATGTGAAATCCCCACCCTCCATCTTCATTCTGTCGTCATTTTAAATGGTGTTCATGTTCCACAAACTACAAAACTACTGCATCTATTCAAAGACATAAAATTTCTACTTTTATGCACCTGATGACAGTATAGATATCGAAGAATTTCTTTTCGATGTTCAGCTGGGAAAACAGTATTTAGATGCCCTGTAATATATGTGCACATGACCTGCAGTTTTTTTTTGCATTAAACATCAGATTCTTTTAATGATAATGGTGTAAATATTTGTTCATAAAGAATGAAAATAAGTGATGATGGTGATCAAGCTAGGAAGCTCACCAATGGTGGAAGGAAAAACAATGGGCCAGCGTTTTCAGCTGGCCAGTGGCCGTCGTCAGCCTGCAGCGCTGAAAAGAAGTGGACTGCTCTCCTCAATGTGGTTGTCGCTTTCTCGTAACTGATTTCTTCACCATCTTCAATCTTCACTTGCTGTATTGTTTGTTTGAAATTTTTCTCCCGTAGAAACTGCAATTTATAAACATATCAGTAAGATCTCAAAAAACGCCAGATTTTAAAACAAACACATTGAAGATAAAACATTCAAAGTGGGCACCTGCATTCGCCAAAGTAGGTCACCGCTAGGCTTAATGTCGTAGCGATTCTCCCAGAAATCTTGACGGGCTTTCTCAACCTCGGCTTTGGCCTCCGGGGAACCAGAGTCAGGATCAAACTCCCATATCTGCCTTCCCACATAGTTGTTGGTGCTGTAAATGTAAGGGTCATTACCACCTTCTGCTACCTTCAGTTTCCACATGATCTTCTTAGCTCTTCCAACAACCAAATATGAATTATGCTACAGATAGGCTAGCTGCAATCTCACTAGTGGAGAAAGCTTGAATGCAGCTGAGATAAGGAACTGAAACCCCTCACCTTGGCCTATAAATAGTCCAAATTTTTACCTTGGTCAACAAGATCATGACCAACCCATCAATATACTTTTGCCTGGCTTTTCCCATGTAGAGATTAAATTGTGGAATATATATGATTTTGACATAAAATAGAATCTGTCATGTTCACAATTTGTCCAAGACTTTGTTAATATTGGCTTTGAAACCTTGACTTCTAAGAGATGTCCTGATCAAAACATATGCTTATGGGTTCAAGAATTTCGGCTCCATGAGCTTTTAAATATTGTTTTGGTACTCTCCGCGTCCCAAACAATTAGGGTCGGATCAGGAATGCTATATCGTGTGATATGATATTTCAGACATAATTGATAATTTAAAGCTATGTGAGAGAAGCTAAAAAGAATGAGAGAGAAAGGAAGAGAGATGAGAGCGGATGTGATGTGATATATTTTAATTGATTCGTGAGAGTGTATAAGTATATAAGTGATAGATGGAAATAATGTGGTATAAATAATATGAAGGTGCCATATCGCATCCATGATTATATATCACCATATAAACCGTATAACGATATGCTGGTATATAACCATATAACCATAGTCTCACTCTTCTGTATTTTTCGTTAGATTTTTTTTTTTAAATCTAATTTTTAAAAATGGTTAAAATAGTATCGATCTCTTTAATATCCGTAAAATGCAACATGAGACCTTTTTTTTTTTTTTTTAACAGTTATAAGTTGCAAGTGAACACATTTACTCCTCTTCCAAACCATGTGGCACCGCGTTATGTGCCATACTGCCCCATACCTCTTCTTCTGGATGTCTTTCGAGGTAATTTTTCATTCTTCCCTTGAAGTTTGGTTAAAATGTCAATGTTATCCTTTCATTTTGATCAAGTTGAGAATTAGATATGTTAACTTTGCAATAATATAGGTTGTGTTTGGATAAGTGATTTATTAATTTGGTTTTTGAGTTTTTGTAATGATTAAAGTAAAAAGTAAGAGAGAAATAGATAGAAAAATTGTGGAACCAATGAGAGAAAAAAAATCAAAAATTAAAAAAATTGGGTGAAAATCACCCAGGAGAACATAACCATAGGTATTTAATTTTGTATAATAATTGAGGGTTAATCGCATTTTAGGTTTTAAAATTTTTGTGAGTTCATTAAAATAGTCCCTGCTTTCGAAAATTTTCAGTTAAGCCCTAATGTTTAATTTTTTATTGTGAAATAGATTTTTTTCAACAAAAAACGTTAAAACCTAATGGAAGGGCAAGTCACGTATCATGCATATGACTAATTGATGAACATTAATTTATGTCATTTTCTCTCAAAGTAAACCTTAGGCCTAAACTGATTTTTTTTAAAATAACCTTAATAAAAATTACAATTTCTAAAATATTATTTTAAAGTAATTAAATTTTAATTTTAAACCATTAATTGTAATTATAGTAAAAAAATATTCAAAATCATAAATAATATTTAATTATATCTTTCCTTAATTAAAAATAATGCTTATTTTTACTTTTTAAATTAAAAATAATATATTAATTAAATAGATAGTTATATCATACTTTAATTAAAAATAATATTTTAATTATTCCTACTACCTTAATTATTTTCTCCTAATTATCTTAATTACTCATACTACCTTAATTAATTTCTCTCAATTAATATTTTAATTTCTAATTAATATCTTAATTAACCATCTTAATTAATTTCTTCTAATTAATACCTTAATTCCTAATTAATACATTAATTAATAACTCAACCACCACCACCACCACCACCACCACCAACCCCTGAATCCGCCACCGACACTGCCATAACCCATCGCAAAATTCTTTCCCTGTTTTGCAACCCCTTCTCTCAACCACTTCAAATCAAAACCCATAACTTTCTATAAACCACCTTCAAATCAAAATCCATAATTTTCTGTAAACCCACAACAAAATATATAAAATACACTAAAATTAACTACTCAAAGGCTGACCAACCTTCACTTCCCGCCGATGTTGTAAAAATAGAGCATCTGTTCTTTTGCTCAAGTTTTGTTCGATTTTCCATAACTTATTTATAAACCACATAAATCCTTCAGGTATGTTTGTATGTGGTAATCCAAGAATCTGACTTCAGGAGAGAGAGAGAGAGAGGTCTGGAGTTAGCCTAAGTAGATCTCAGGAAGAAAATCCCCCATCCGACTAGCTGCCTCGATTCCGACGGCACCGCTGTTGAGGATTGGGCGGATGACGCGAGGTCAGCGCTGAGAAGGGTTCCGATCCCCCATTCTCTCTCTTCCTCTCGAATCGTTGATCGATGGCAGAAAACAGAATCGAGAGTGACGATGGAGATCGGTTGAAGGTGGGTGGCAGCTCAGTTGAAGGTGGGATTGGAGATGATGGTCGCCGAACTTGGAGAGAGGGGTTGTACGGCTCGGTTGTTGCTCGATCGTGGGTGGAGTTTATGGAGGTGACGGTGGCTGGAGATCGGTGAGGGAGAGAGAGACGGGAGGTGAGGGGACGGGGAAAATTATATGGAGTGGCTATGCACTATTTGACAAGTAAATTACACCCCTACAAATTGGAGAGGAAAAGAGTCAAAAAAATTTTTTTTTGTTAGTTTAGTAATTAAGAAATATTTTAAAAGGTAATTAATTAATTTATTTCATAATTTTAGATATTTATGGATCTGAATATATGTAATTTTTGTATTATAAAAATATTAAAAAAATTAATCTAATTTTTATTATGTGTATGCTGATGTATATTTATGTACAAATTTATATATTATTATGTGTATTTTTTGTTTCGATCTTTCGAATTTAATTGTGAGTTAAAAATATGTGTATTTTTATGCACGAATATGTGCTTTTTTATGTACGAATATGTGCATTAAGATACATGACTATGTACATTAAGAAACACGCTTATGTGCATTCAATTAGACACTTACGAAAATTATGATACAAACTTATGTGTATGAGTAGGGATGGCAGCGGGCGGGTATCTCCAAAATCGAACCCAACCCGACTTTCTCACATCCCGCCTCGGACCTGCCCCGCCCCGCAATTACAAAGATCCGGACCCGCCCTGTCCACATTAATAAAATTTTAATTTTTTTATAATTTAAATTCAAAATTAATTCTTTTTAATTTTTGATATAATTCTA
>JAOWAN010000043.1:3906808-3926502 GCA_028566635.1 Lobelia cardinalis
GGTTGGTAAAAACCACCAAGCACGTAGATCAATCAGTAAGGGATAGTCTCGGGCTATGTTAAAACTTGGCAAGGAAAGTTTTCCACCCATGTGGTCCTACCCGGCTCGGGTCCGGGTTAGTCGGCACCCAATGTGGTGGCCGAAAAGCGAATGGTCAAGATCAGGGAGAGATGGAAAAACTTGAGTTGTTAAGTAGGGTGCCTAACACACCAAGTGTTGATTAGACCAATTATATCCTTTTTTTCATGTTACAAAGATTTAACTTTTTTTCCGATAAGCAACACAGATTAAATGCAACAGATATACAAAACAATTGTGTTCAAACTGACATCAAAAGCATATATAAAGCCCTCAACGTGTTTCCAACGAGACTGTCATATGTCACAAGCTAAAAAGGTCAAACAACACCAGATGCATACATGAAACATGGGACATAAAATGTTTAGCCCCCCAAAGTATCCATCAAATTCCACTTACGACCCCCAAATGAAATTTATCCCATTTGGTACCTAATGTTAAATATGGCCACATAAAACCCCCCAACATATGTGTTGTACAAACTAACAAATAAAAGGACCCGAATGAAAAATTCAGGAAAAAGAGGGTAACGGGCTGGTATTGTAGGAATTGTGCTATGAGAGAGAGGGAGGGGGAAACTAATGATGCATTTATTTAACTTTTTTTTGTTTCTAAATTTATTGGATTTTTCTATATACTTTAGTAATTGTTTTATTTATGTAATTTTTTTTATATTATATAGTTTTGAATGTTAAAAGTGTAATTATTTTCTTTTTTTAATTAAATATATCTTTAGATGTTTTACCATTCTCCTCCCCCCCCCCCCAACTGCATTAAATTTAGGTAGTTATTTTATTTATTGATTTTTTATCCTTTATATTTTGACTTTTTTTTCCCTCTTCCCATTTCTTTCTTTTTGTCAATTTTTTCCTAAAACCTACTCCCTCCCCTAGATGAGTGCCTTGCTTGCTTCTTAAAAAGCCATCTATTAGAACAATTACTATACATCATATATTCATTGATTTTTTAATTCTAAAATTTCAATCTTTTGTAACATAAGTTGACTATCAATAATATTGTTATAACTTAGCAACAAGAAGTCAATTGTCAAGTCTTATTAAGTTGACAAAAAAAATCAAAATAGGACACTCATTTAGTAACGAAGGGAGTATGATCTTAGGGTCATAATTTCAAATTAAATATGTAGTAGTCAAATTTGTTTGTTCATTATAATTTTATCAATACGGGGTACTTTAGTAGTTACTCATAACGTGCACTAGCACGTGCCAAGTAAACAGTAGTTAATTTTGTATTCTATTATACCAGAAGGGATAGGAAAAGAGTTAAATACCGCACTCATTTCCCTCTCTTTTCATTAATTTTTCATTCAGGTCCTTCTATTTGTTCGTTTGTACAACTAATGTGTCGGGGGGGAGGGGGGTTATATGGGACAATATTTAACATTAGGTATCTAAGTGGGACAAATTTCATTGGGTCGTCAGTGGAATTTAGTGAATACTTTGGGTTTTGAGGGGCTAAATGTTATTGTCTTGAAACATGAATTACAAAACGCAATGTTCAAACACAAGACCTAAGTGTAACCTCCTCCGACCGTTAGCTTAGCACTAGGGGTTACGTCATGGTAAAATACATCGTCGTATTTTCAGTTTTAAGAGCTTTCATGTAGTTTTTCTCCAATGAAGCAAATCCAGATATTGATGTGGTTATTGTAAAGACATACTGCATAACTTAAGTTGTCACGTTAAATGCTTTTTATGAGGCTTTTAAAATACTGAAGCAAATCTTGTAATGTGTTGAAGACCTTATACATCAAACAAAACGTCAAATCCAATTTTTACCAGAGATGAATTTGATCTTTGGGTCTTTGATGCTTTGGCAAGTTGGGATTTGGCCTGTGCTGTAGCGGCATGGGAGTTGTCAATGTTGGAGCCAATATCATCTGAAAACAAATCTCTTGGACATTAGCACCATGAACAGCCAAATATAAAAGAGGAAGTGTCTTTAAAAGAACGCATAACTTACCGATCATGGCTCCTTGCTCATGGACCAAAACAGCAAGATCTTTGAAAATTTCATTAACCTCGCCAATCTGTTGTTGGATTTCTTGAATACCCTGGTCTCTTTCCTCAATAATAGCCTCATTGAAGGCAATTTCATTGTCCAATAGTAAAACCTCCTGTCTGAAATACAGATAAATTAAGATCCCATTAATTCAACAATAAATTAAGCTTAAAAAGACAACTTCTCATTCTATAGATGCCTAAAGCGAAACCCTGCAATTGGCAATAAATGTTTCACCACCACAGAATTCATCTTGGCAGCCTCAATGAACTTCCTCAACACATTTACCCTCCCTAACCGTAAGGATTGGATAATATAATTAACAAGTCCCATAACCAGAAGTCAAGGCAGAATGGCGATTGAATCTTTTTATAATGCAGTTTGAACTTTTAAAAAATGCAGCTTGTGATAATGTGCATGCCGATTGCAAAAGCCTACTCACCCTTGCTGTGTTGAGGTGAAAGCCATACTTTCTGAATATTTAAATCAGTTGATGGGATCATAAAACAAGGGCAAGCATAGATGACTAAAGTGGTTTCAAATATACAGGGCATAAGAAGCTCATTTCTATTGTATAGGAAAAAACAAGCATGTATGCCAAGAGGAAGCTAAATGGTGTAATGTGTATATGCCTATGAAAACCTTTTGGAAAGAGAAGGTAGCACCCCAAGTGGCAAAAGATCATTACAATGTCTGGCGTTGGAAATTGGGGTCAAGTACACCAACCACACTACTTTACTATGATTATGTTAGAAGTCAAAAATTGAAAATATTGAAACCCAATCATGCACAGAAAGAAGCCAAGAAGGCTCTAAGATAATAAATGTGTTGTGCAACAATTTATATTCTGTTACTGTGTCAGAAGGTAACATATACATTCTTGTCAATGACATGTTTTCTTTGCTTTGCTTTGCTTTTAATGTGTATTCCAAAACATAGGCCATTGTAGTATCCTCCAAATGCTTGTTAACACACACACACACGCAACAACAAAAGTGTAATGTTTGTCAAAGTTACATACAAAGTACGAGATGATATTTAACGCTATGCTGCAAGAATAGGGAGAATATAAACAAAACGCTAAAGTAAGAGAACAGAATTTATTCGTCTCACTGATCACGAAGAGAGAAGGTTAAAGGGCTATTCACAGCAGCTGATAATAGAGATAAGCATCTAGCACAATACTACATATTTCGTCCTGATCTACGTAGAGCAAGGAAGTCACTTCACCTTCTAGATTCCACAAGAAGAGCACGCTGTTCTGGATTTCGATCAGAGCTCACATCAGTTTCACTGGCCGTGTAGCTGGTAATGGAAATAGAAATAGACAAGAGATAAAAAAAAATATCAGAATGTGTAAGAAGTGAACAAGCACATTAAAAACGGTGGTTTTGGCTAATATGTGCCCAAGAGCACATGTCAAGAACCTACCTATATTAAGCTTTATCTGGACACTCAACCTAGCATACTTTCCAATTCCAGTAGAGCAGTTGTCTAGACAAAAGTTACTATAAGAGGTTCTTGACATAAGAGATTCTAAGCCCTAGGGCTCACGTTAGCTTTTGCCAAAAACTAAATCATCGAGCTATCAGGACAAACATACTACAAAAAACTGACCACCTTAATGGGTATCTGTTAAAATTATTAGTAATAGCTAGAACCAATCAAGTTCAACAGCTACCATTAAGGTGCAATTCAGTTAGGAGAAACACGAAGTATTCCGAAACAATCTTATTCTTTGTATGCTTGGTTGTGCTATTTTCAAAGTCCCCTTCACTTGCATTCGGAAAGATGATTGTCCTAGCAAACTTTGTAATTGTGTCAGGTATTTGGTTAAGGGGAAACTTAATACTAAAAATTGTAAGCAACATAGGTTTTTGCCGACCCACTTACCTGTTTCAATGAATTTAAGAATAGTCCTTTGTATAGGTTCTTCACTATGATGCTTTTTGAAAAGATGAGGAAAAGGACAGGAGTATATGTTTTTTTCCTCTTTGGAGTGTATGGCTGAGTGCAATGATAGAATTTCGAATGGCAAATGCATTGCACTTGCTTAGGAGGGTGTTGACATTCTAGGATTTCTTTGGGGAAGGCATTTGTGCCTTTTGTGGCATACTAATAGTCTATTACAGCCTTGTGCAGTTCCAGAGGACTGTTTCATCCTGATCTTCTAGCTGTTTTCTGTGAATCCTTTTCTTTAGGTGCCCCCAGTTTCTATGTCAAGAAGTTACAGATTTCTTCTTTTCCTTAACCTCCATTTACAGAAAGAAACTACAGGCTCCGCCTGAACGTGTATCAATTAGGTCTCTGGCAATAATTACCTGGAAGGAAGTACAGCTTGAGGTACGAAAGGAGTATAAGCAGTCTCCCTCTCAGCTGAAAGCCGCTGAGCCTTCTGAAACTCCTTCAAAACTGCTTCAAAATCCTTTGCGAGTTTAGCATCCGTGATCTTCTTGCTAGCCTGCAGATAAGGGGAAGCATTAAAGACGTCAAAAGAAACAAAACGCCCACAGAGAGAGAGAGAGAGAGAGAGAGAGAGAGAGAGAGAGAGAGAGAGAGTTGGTCAGGAAAGGGTGAGGAGATGCAGTATGCCCTTAGGATTTTCCACCAAAAGGAATCCTAAGAACTAATAAGAACAGTTTCTCAGGAGGATTGGGAAAGCTAACTAGGGCCATGGCAGACATGTAACTGCTCGACTAAAACATAAAGCAAACACATAAGAAATTTCACTTCTGAACGAGGCATGTCTAATCTAAAAAGGTGAAAGCAATGGCAGATACAAGCAATCTTATTTATACTGTTAAGTTAACTATTACCCAAACAAACCTTACAGGAATTAAAGAGCATAAAGTTGATCAAAATGTCTGCAGAATATGACAGGGAAAACAAGACTGTCTATGGGAGAGAAAAGAAGGGTGACGAGCGTGATTATACAAATGAAGGCGACTTACGCTAACTTCAGCACGATGATCTGTTTCCCTAGCCTGCTTAAGTTTATCTGAAGTGTCCTTCACCAATTGCCCAATATGCAATCTCGTCTTGTGGCTGCAGTATAGAGAAAATTCAGAATAAGAACCCATAAAAAGGACAATAAAAACTAACAGAATATCTAGTTACAAATTTCAAAAGGTAAAAATGACAATTGAAATAAACAAAATGAGAAATAAGATTCTAACTCCATCCCACGTGAAAAGTTGCACTTTGATTTGACACCGAAATTAAGAAAGGGGTTGAAAACATGTAAATTATCCTAAATGCAAAAACAGGGGTATTCTTGGCAAATAAAATGTCTTAAAAAGGGATGCAACTCTTCAAGCGGGATAACCCAAAAAGGAAAGTGTAACTCTCATCAACTGGGATGGAGGGGAAATTAATTTAAGCATGCTTATTTGAAAAACTAAATGAAGGAATGTGGCCGGTGTGATATCCTTGTCTTAAAATGTATTGAATGGCAGAAATAATTCATACAGCAAACACCCGGTGAAATAGCACTAAGGTTAGAAATGCTTATTTCAGTAACAAGAAATCTACTCCATCCCATTGTCATGTTCCATGAAATCTACAGTGTGAGCCACTACTTCATAGTCTTCATATAGTATGAATTATCATTGAGCAATGGAGCGTTAATCATAAAAGTTACAAAAATTAGATGGAAAATAAATACTCTTTCAAGAAAGCATCTACATATAGCTGTGAAACACAGCTTCCTAGTATTAATATAGTTGATTAAACCAAGCAGCAGATGCCCACTTTAATTTCAAGAACCCAATTCTGGTGCAGCATATGAGTACACCTGTCTCATTTAAAAAATGCTCATAATAAACATCCAACCGATACAAGTTGCTACAGAGAAATAAATTCAATAAAAGATTGAGAGGATTAAAGGTGATTGACACTGCTGCAACGAGTACCAAAGTTGCTAAGCTTTAGGCAAGTGAGGCAAAGCATCACTTAAGGACGATGTGTCCCTCAGAAGTTTCGATAGGACCAGCAACCACCATCATAAGCTGAACATCTACCAAGCAAGCTCCCCACCCCTACCATTAACCAAAAAATAGACCAAATAGCCCGGTCATATAGCCTGGCTCTCTCTACTCCACTAAACTTGGGTAACTGTACCTCACGAATTAGCAGACAAACTGGTGCACATTCGTGTTCACAAAAGTGAGAGACTAAGCATCCTCGCCAAGAGTCAAGGGAAGTAAAAAAGCCCAAAACATAAAATAATCTTCAAAAAGCACATGCAAAACCCCCTAATTGTGCCCTCAACTCCCTTTTCCATCCCAATTGAACCCTTCTCTCTCATTTTGATGTCAACTTTCTTTTGTAGTGACATGGAAAACCTCCTCCCCCCCTTGTGTGACCCAGGAAAGCGCTATTCAATCGAATGGTAATAGGCAGAGAGCTCCTTGTGTGGCTATGGCTCTTACCATGTCAAGACTGAATTTTCCAGTAGGACTTCAAGAGAAGCCAGCTGTAATTGACGACTCCTTGCATGGAACTGGGTTTTTCATTGTCAGAACCTTGAAGCTTCGTTTGGGGCTGTTAGTTGAAATGGACTTGCTTTGGTTTAAATCAGGGTTTCTGAATTAGCCCCGCTATTTGCATGCATACACTATTCACAAAGGATTTGGGCAAAAAGTTAAAGATCAGTCTTTCACTGATTAGAAGAATATCTAGAAGATTTGGAAATTTTAAAAATATATATATATTGGGCAGAACTTACAACAAAGTACTCCCTCCGTCTCACTTGAGGGGTTACATTTTGACTAGGCACAAGGATTAACAAATGAGTTCAAACGGGGTAATTATCATAAAAGCCTCTTAAGTGTGTGGCCCAAAAAGGAAATATAACCTTTCAAGTGGGACGGAGTGAAAAAGAAAAGTATAACCCTTCAAATGAGATGGACGGAGTAGCAAATGCAACTTCTGCCTTAATTGTGGTAACAGAAAAGGTTGAAATGGCTAATAAAAATGGACGGCTGGCAGGCACATGCAGTTTGAAACGGAATAAAGGAGAAAAAAAATATCAAAACCTATGTTACATGGACCCTTCAATTTTGCCGAAGTACCCGTGTCCGACACGACACGACATGGGTGTGGGTATGTGTATGGGTATCGGTGTGGCTGTTTTACTCTACATTTCGTGTAAATTTTTATAATTTTGGAGGATCCGACATTCAAATCCGCACCCTTATTGCATTTTCCGAGCCGAGTAAAGGTAACGTCAAAACCCCTCTAAACAAAACTTTCATATCCAGAAAACCCGTAAATTTGCTATTCAAGATGCCCAATGAGATAATTATTAATAAGCCCAAAATCAAACACTATCAATTGGCTTGACAAAAATACCCTAGATTAGCAAACCAAATTACCACTTGGTCCCCTATATACTTTTCCTTCATGTCACATTTTTCTCTGTATCCTTTTGATGACTCCCCACCCCGAGACACATACATGTCCACCAGATCTCCACTTAATTCCACCACAACCAATAATAATCCATCCATAATTCCCTCCAGATCTCGGTCCACCACCACCTTCAGCCTCCTCGAAACGGTCCGGTGGACCCGACGAGAAAACACGTTGCCTCCTTATTGTCCTCGATCGCCGGAAAATTTGCTCAGAAGCTCGGCTACATGTTCTTCTGAGAAGTCCTGTTAATCTCCTCATACGACAGTAACACTGTCCAAAGATCCTAAAAATTGTTTATTCGTGACTGAATTTCAATTGTTTCATATTATGCACAAAGCAGGCTCCTCATCTTGCGCCTTGCATCTCAGACCCCAGAGATCTTTTGCCACCAATGTGCCTTTCGCTTTTAATAACCATGGATATTCATGCTTTCGACACTTTCGTATTTGTTTTTCAAGTTTTCAAGTAGTCACTAAGGTTCTGAAATTTGACTACCAACATCTTTAGCATATATCTCATTTAATAGAAACTCAACAGACTGCCGCTTGGCAGGAGGTCTGAGTATGAATAATTGAATATCAACCCATCGAGATCTCCTACAGGTTTGACTCGAGATTCTTGACTTTTTCTCTGAAAAGACAGAAGGACCAGCTTCCATCAAGGACAAGGCTCCCACTTTTAGCTCAACCTTAAAGCTCATTCCAGCAATCTAGCAAGGCTAACGATCAACTGCCATCAGCGTACTACTAGATAAATCCACTGTCAAAACTCCTGGTTGACCATCAATCAATAAATAAAAGACCCCCTCCCCCCCCCCCTTCATTAACTAAAGCAGACTTCAACATTCAACTTCTTGTATAAACAAAATACATGACTCAAGTAGTGTCCAACACTTCCACCACACATTTAGGTAACAACTCCATGGCAATACCAATTCTTGATCACAGCTAAAGCCATGCAAAAAGTCACAAAAGGAGTACAAAACTTCAGCTTGCAACTAGTTAATTGGGCAGAATAAGTACAACATGTTGGTAGAACCTCCCTCCTATACAACCACACAGCAGCTTGGGCAATGATTTTTTTTTTTTTTTTGGGCCCCAAGGGGCAAGGAAAAGGATCGAACCCGATACCTTACATATTGTAAAGCTCGACCACCCCTTAGTTCCCTTGGTCAATGATCTTGTTTCCAGCACTTAGTATCTAATATATTATTGCTTTGGTACAACTCCAATTTCTTCAAAACGTGAAAATATGAGTAACACTCTTCATTCCAAGCCATTAGTTCACAATTGACACTTTTTGGTCAAATCAATTATATTTTGCTTTCAATTTTATATAAATGTACTCTTGTCTTCACAATGTCGTAATGTTATTTCTAATGAGAAGATTTCAGCATAATTGATTATCAAACAAACTAAGATTGGAAATTTAAAAATAAATATGAAACTGATAATAATATTTTATAAGAAAAAGTAAGATGAGGATCGGGGATCGGGGATTACAGTTTGTCGCGGAGCTCGGGAGTATCTTTAGGGGTACCGAGGGTGTTAACGAGGCGTTGGAAACTGGAAACGGCGGTGTTGATCTGGAAGATTCCAGAAGCGATCGACTGCGTGGGGTCCTGCTGTTTGCCGCCGTTGGCGTATCCCCGGCCGCCACGTCTAGTACGCCCCGCCTCTAGGTCTTGGAAGCTCATCTCTCCCCAAACCCTAACTATTCTCAAAATTCAATTCCAATTACCAATCAAACCTTCGTAGAGCGAGAAGAGATAAAAGCTCCGGCGAGAGGAGGATCACGTCGGCCGGCGTAGGGAGGAGAATTGCCAGCGGGGATCGGAATCTGCGGCGAGAATTTGGGGTGAGGGAGGGAGGGAGATTCGTTGAGGAGAGGAGAGAGAAGAAAAGAGGGAAATTAACTTTGATGGATGTGGTAGGATGGGAAGAGGAATAATGCTCCTGCTTTTGGTAAGGTGCTGGCCCCGGGTGTTTGTTTGTCTTGCCGGCAAATTGGGTCCCACTAGCGTGAATGGTATACGTGGATTATTGGACGGTCGTTTTGGGCACCTATTCAACATAGGTGTATACTTTTTTAATAAGATGAGTTCAATTTTAATTGGATTAATCTCATTTTAGCTTTCAACAAAGGTCTCAAAAATTTTAAAATGGTTTCAAATAGGATTTTTTTTACGAATTTATTAGAAATCTAACGAAATTCAACTCATGTGCATAACACGTGAGTTTTCAAGGGCTTTATATCATTTTGCATTCATGTAAAATTCAAGATATAAATTAAAAAATTATCAAAAAAAAAAAAATTTAATTAAAAGCCAAAACCTCCCCTCGTCCCCCCTCCCCCACCCACACTTGCATCTCTCCCTCTCCCCCACCCCCTCTCTCCCCTCTTTTCTCTCTTAACCCAGCTCTCTCTCCTACCACAGCCACCGGATCTCCTACCATATCCTTCTTCCCCTTCCTCATCACTCCAATCCAAAATTTCCCCCTATCCTTATCATTCTTTCTCGCCCACTCTCTACCATGGCTTTCTTTTTCTGCTCAGATCTCCCATTTTTTTCGCCCTCACCGGTGGAGAGACGGATCGCCTGCCTCGCTTCCTCGAGCATCTCGAGGTTGCTATAGCTAGGATTTGACTTTGGCGCCCTCAGAGGCAGCGCGACGGGCAAGAGAAAGGTCGATGCCGCTGGAGCCGTCGATGATGAGGATGTGAGGAATCTGAAGTTGGAGTTCGCCATTGATATTGAGTTTCAAGGTGTTCATTTGTTTTTTATTTTTAGTGTTTTTGAAGATTCGTGTGTGCTCTTGTGAATGCTTTGCCGACGAGGTTCGGTCTTGTAAACTTACTTGATGGAGCTTTTAAAAGTGTGGATTGTGATAATTTGTCAATCCAAGATCATGCATGTTATGCAAAAGGGGTGATTAAGTAGTGGGTTTGGCAGGGGAGGGGTGGCGGTGCAGTGGTGGTGACAGTGATTTCGGGGTTTGGATGAATGGTTTGAGTGGTGGTAGCGGTGCAATGGTGGTGACGGAATGTTGGTGGATGGGTGTGATGGTTTGTTGGTGGTGAAGTGGGGGTGGGGTGGCGGTTTAATTTAGGTAGGAATTAGGGTTAATTGATGGTAATTTAATTAAGGTAAGAATTAGGACTAATTAATTAAGGTAAGAATTAGGGTTAATATAATTAAAGTCGAAATTAGGGTTAATTAAGGTAAGAATTAGGATTAATTATTTAAGAAATTAATTAATTAAGGAATTATTTAATTAGGTATTAATTAACTTTAAAAATTTATATTTAACTTTTAAAAATATTAATTAATTTTTAACCAATGTATTACATTTAATTATAATTAATCCTAATTAAAATTTAATTTAATTAAAAAAATATTAAGGTTCATTTTAATAAATTTTAATTTAAGCCTTGAACTTATATAGCGATAAAATGACAGAAAAGCCCCTTGAAAACTCACGTGTTATGCACGTGAGTTGAATTTCGTTAGATTTCTTACAAAGCTGTTAAAAAAACCCTATTTTGAAACAAAAATGCAACATTAGGACCCAATTCAAAACTATTGAGACCTGGGGACCTATTTCGAAACTCCACAGAAATATTGCGGCCTAAAATGAGATTAACCCTTTATGTAAATGTATATTTTTTATGTTATTGTTTTTAAGGATAATACGTATTTTAAAATATAGAGTTTTAAATTTTAAAATTATTTTTTAAATAGTTGAGATGGAGTTTTAGAAAAATAGCATAGGAAGTGGCACACAATTTAACACAAAAGATCTAGATGCAATCCCTCTCTCCCAAGTTCAGATTTCTATGTAAAATAATATGCCACTTTCTGTGTCATCTTTCTAAATCTTCATTTCAACCGTTTAAAAGATGATCCTAAAAATTTTAACTTTAACTTTTAGAATACGTATCTTTCTTAACATCTATATCACATGAAATGACACACAATTTGACAGAGGAAATCTCGAAACCTCTTTCCCCGTATTTCTCTCTTCTTCCCATCATTATCATCAATTTCAAATTGAGATTTTTTATGTTAAATGATATGTCACTTTCTATTACATAATCTTTAAGAATAACATGTATTCTAAAATTTAGATTTTAAAATTTTAGAGTCGTCTTTAAATAATTGAGATAAAAAATAAATTTAAAATAACAAAAACACCATTTGAAATAAAAGATATGAACTCATCAAACTCATAACTTCAAACAAATTTCTTCCCTTAAAATATATAAATAAATAAAAATCTCCCACTCATAACATACATAATTAATTTTTTCTATTTTATTTTTTACTATACTTCATCATATCTTTACCTTCCTACTTATTTCTATACAAATTACTACTATTTTATTTTTATTAGATATAAAACTGATAATAATGTATATTTTTAACTATAATTAATATCAAAATTGTTACTAATATTTGTTTCTTAATTATTAATTAGTCGTGCATAATAATAAATATTTTTATGCGAAAAAGCTTGAAACTAACACAAAACTTCTATAAATAAGACAAAATGAAATAAAAGGATTTTTAAAGTGACACGAAACTTAAGTTAAAAACTACATAAAGCTTAGAATTAAAAAATAATAATAACATGAAACAACCTCTATTAAATAGCATATATTAAGCATCACTATCTTTTCACTTATATTTTTCTCGAATATTTTAATCAAGTAATTTTTGAGTATCTTTTGGATATGTGCATTTCGAATTAAATTTGGCATCTATTATTTGTATATGGTGATAAGTTATGTATTCGCTCAGTTGAATAATCAAACATTTCATTATCATGGCTACTTGATGCTTGATTTTACGAACGATTGTCTTTAAATTTCGTGTATCATAATATGTATAGATTTCTCATTCGGCCTTGATTATCATGTTGTACATGATATTACAAACAAGCATAATTTTGCCAATGACTTCTCTTAATCCATGATAAAGCCGGTTGTCAAATTATGGCGAATGCACGTTCAAAGCATTTTCTCATCGACTTTAGTTTCTTGACAAACATTTTTTGCTTTTCGGTCTGCGAGATAGTGATTGATTGGATAAAGGTCGCCCATTTAGAATAGATAATATCTGTAAGATAGTACTCTATAGTGTATATATAATTGATCATCACATAAATTACAGACGGAGCTCGACCTCCAATAATATCTGCAAAGACCGAAGAGCAATCAAGAATATTTATATCATTAATTGCACGAATTATGTGTCTGGAACATGCATGCCAAACTTATAGGCATGTGAGGCTATAGCCTATAGGATTAGCATTGGCTTTAAATTTCTAACTTGATCAAATTAATATAATATAATTAAAGTAGAAATTAGGGTTAATTAAGGTAAGAATTAGGATAAATTTAAAAAATATAAGAATAAGATGATACATAGATAAAACATGTGAATATTACAATTAATATTCAAGTTTATTTAATTTTTTAAAAAATAAACTATAATATTAATTAATTTATACATTATATTAAATGAAATTAATTGAATAATAATTTATTTTATGTTGTGTTTGATTGGAGAGAAAAATAGCAGAGATGAAAAATGAGGAGAAAAAATGGAAGGGGTACATTCATTTTCCTTTGTTTGGTAGGAGAGTAAATGTGAGGTAGGTAAAGTGGTGGGATTTTAAAATACCTCTATTTGTTGAATATTTATCCTTTCAAATTGAAATAAAAAGTGAAGGAAAAAATAAAAGAAAGAATGTTAAAGGTTGATATATTATTTTTAAACATTTTATTTCCTTTCTACATTTTATATCAAATAAGTAAAATTGAAACTACTCAAATTTTCTTGTTCAACTAAATAATCGAATGAAAAAATATTTTCACCCTCAAGAATTGATAGTTAAACGATCCAATTTTTCATTCCTTCTATTTTTTACCTCATCAACTAAATAAATTATTAATAATTAAAAGTAAAATGCAAAAATATCAAATAAAATATCATAATACTGCAGCATTAATCACATGAATATTTGATTCGATGCTCCAATTTGATAAATGTAGCTGGAGTTTCTCTCATGACCCACCTGGGACCATATTTTCTGAGATTTGGTCATAATCTAGAAACCCGAACAACGTGCGCGCCTGTAGTTACGTATGCAACGTCAACCGCTACTGCCCGATAGACATTTTAGAATCGGCCAAGAGAATCATCCTATAAACAATTGTACTATAAGCATAAAACATTGTACCCTTTGCATATTTTGCTCTTGACCGTTCGAAATATATACTTCGCATAGATTTCTTTACCACGACAAAAACCATATCCCGTCAACGCTTGAACCCCCCCAACCCCAACGTCGCCGGCATTTTCCTTCCATTTCCCCCAATTTCCAATCGCTCGTTTTCTGATCGGAGTTTTCCCGGCGAATCTCCCGAGAACTTCCGTTACGTCCTCTCGATCCTTCGATTGTAAATCCAGCTTTTGCAATGTCGGTTAGTTTCGTATCATTTTTCTCTTGATATATGTGTATATAACACGGATTATCGTATATTTTTTATGTTGAGTAAACTGATTAGGTTTTTCTGTGGATAAAGGTTTGATTTCCGAATTTTTTTCATCGAATTGAATATAGACCTGCTTTTTAAGGTTTTGCTTCATGTGGACTAAATTATTGTGAAATCGGATTGGTTTCGGTTGATTAGGTTTTGAGCCTGATATTGTAGTTTGTATGAGGTTTTTGAAGAGATTCATGGTTGTGAGGTTTTGAAATATTTGTATGGTGCTAATGTAGGCGAGCACTTCTAAATTTCTGGAATTGTAAACTGTCATGAGAGTAATTTGGTGTCTCAAAATATCCTGGTTAAATATGTACAAGCTTTTGGAGCGTTCTTAATTTCTTTATGGACTGCTTTTGGCAATGTTGTAATGGCCTATCGATTATCTCTCTTCCCGCGTGTCGGCGTGTGTTTATTAGCTATACTTATGTTTAATGAAGCATACAAATTAACATCTATTTTTATGGAAATTAACTTATTTTAATTCGTTATTTATTGTTTGCGGATATATTTTGAGTGTAAACTATGTAAATTCAGTCGAACTGATAATTCCTTTCAAGTTTGAGTTATCTGAAACCTACAGCTTTTGCTTAATTGGTAAGGTGGGATTCATGTATACATATTTTTACTGCAAATATCGGAGTGTCTACAGACTCGAGTCATGAGTTTTTAAAGAGGTTACAAGTTGGGGTAGTATATTTTTGTAACTGTATCTAGAAACTCGTAAGGATCGACAAAGATTTTGGGTCTTTAGATGTGCTGGTTGAATTCTTACTAGTCTTAACTATTTAGGTGTTACTCTCATCCGCTTTTTCTGGTATGCATTCAACATTCGTGTTTGTTTTATCACTCGCTGGAATATTTATCTATATTCAAGAAGTTGACTGATGAACCAATTTTATTATGTACTCTGATACCCTTGTTATGTATACCGTTGATGATGCATCATTAGTTATGCATCAATGTTTGGATTTGCTACTTGTTTATAGAATTTGCTCTTATCCCTTGGTGTTGCCCAGAATGAGTAATCCCTAGGTTTGGCTTGAATAGTATTTTTAAAGTAGACAAATCTTGTGGCAGTGACAAATAATCCCTTTCAAGTTTCTTTGTCATTATCATTGGCATATCACATACACGCCTTTTTTATTTTGAAAAATGAAGACTATACTAAGCTTTCTGAACTCTACAAAGTGGAGAATTAGAACAAAACCGTAGAAAAAAGTAAATTAATGCATAATTACTGAAATGTATCATTGATGAATATCTGAGCTCCCATATCAGAAAAATAACTTTTGGCTCCTACTGAGTTTACCCCCACTATTGGCTTCTATATTTGCGGATTTGGCAAGTACAAGATCCTCGCCTGAAGATGTCCAGATTCCAGAAGTTTCCTGAATAGGGCTAATTAACGTGACTGATTTTATGTGAGGGGCCATCAAGGAAGAGATGATGATGAATCTCATGTTGATTTCCTGTCATAAAGCACATATCTGGAGATTAAGCATTACAAGGATGCCGCTCTGCTTCTGCATCCAATAACTATCTTTTAGTTTTATATGACTGAGCTCAAGCTTTCAAGAAAAAGTTAGACTTCTGGGGGGACCTTGATTATCTAAATAAAGAACGCAAGAAGGGAAAAAGTGGAATTATGAGATTGTATCAAAGATGGCAATAAAATGTGTTGTGTTGGATCCCTGGAGAAATTCAACTACATAAGTGAACAGATTGGAATACAAAGTCTTATCTTGGATTTCCATCATGTTTAAATTGCAGCGAAATTTCACTCACTTCTACTGGGGAACTAGTTGAATCCAGGGGTGCATTGCCTAAGATTACCAATAATTTCTTTTTGACGTTAGATCTTGGGCTTTCATTTGAACCTAAATAGTCACTGCAAGCGTTTGTAGTAATCCTCTAGAAGATAAAGATGCATAAGTGAGAGAGCAGAGAGTAAGTTTCTTATCATATAAATTTTAGAACTAGAATAAGTACTGACTAGTATATTAACCTACCATTATCCATTCTTCCCCTGCTCCCACATAAAATCTTATATTTCCAAAATTGCTATAAAATCATATTGTGCCATTTCATTTCGTTACTTCACCTAGTTCCTAGCTGATCTTGTTTTCCTGTGTGTGTTGCCATAATTTTGATGTGGCCAAATGTTCCCATGAGGAATGGAGAGATTTCTTTGCCTTGAAGTTCTATCCTGTACATAGTGGAAGGGATCTGGGATCTAGTTGTGGGAAGGAATGATAATCTGTTACATTTGTGCATATTCCTCTAATATGTCAACGCTTGTAAGAGTGATGGTGAGGTCATGATGTCTCTTAGAATGTAGTAGCTGTTTCTGGGGTCTGATAAACTTGCATGATTGTCAAAATACAACAGATATTTGAGTGTGGTTACGATGTCGAAACACAGCATGGATTGGCATTCTTATGCACACACTTTCGAGGTGCTTCATTTTGGGACTTGAAATCTGTATTTTTTTATATTTAAAATAAATTATTTCCATGCTCCAAATTGGCGTCATCCTAGATATTTTTGCTTCATAGGCAGTCATCATGGCCATGCTCATCTAAGTAGATATTTCTATTGGAAGAAAGATAATAGCTAAATATGGACGACAGATGTACAGTCAGGATGAACGTAGTTATTGGTGAAGCAGACAATTGGATACTACCTCACTGAAAGGGCACTCCAATCATATCGTGTACCCCCCCCCCCCAACCACCACACCCCAGCACCACACAGACATGCATTAATAACCATCTTTGCTCTTACTTCTGTAACACTTAACAAAGTAAAATTAGTGATAGATCTTGATCATCCCTGGTAAGTTGGATGTTCACCTTCGGTGTGGCTTTGTAGTTTTTGCTATCTTTGATGTAAGACTACTTTTTCATGGAGAATTTGGTTACTAACGATAGTTGAAGTGAGACATCTGTGGTTGCCATGAAAGATGATCTGAAAGGAAGCAGTTCCTTTTTCAAATTCCATGCATGGATCCTTCTTAATTATCGGGTATGGTCATTTAGGAAGTGGCATCAATCGATCGTTTGTCTTCATTTATGCATATAAATTACTCATCACCAGTTGAGTGCATGTGGTCTTGGAATATCTTTGGTTAGCATCCGGTTTCATCTAAAGTGCAAAAATGATTACATGGTTAAAAGGTTGTATCTTGTTACAGTTATTGTATTTCATTTCCTTATATAAAATTAAAAGGACTTGTCACAGATTTCGGAGGAATTATGCAACATGGGAACATAAATAAATTATGCTACTTAGAATGTTTCAATCCTTGGTGGCAGCATGTCAAAAAATAAAATTTTGCTTCTTTTCCTTATAAAAAATGAAAATTTTGCTGCATAGGCATGGGTTCTCCAGTTGCCACATTGGAGGCTGGGAAGGTGAGAAGGAAAGATAGTGGGTCTCTTTTCTACATAGATTAGGGAGTCTGGGGTTTTAGAGGTTTCCGTTGAATGGGGAACGAAATCTGAATGGTGTTAAATGTTATTTACTTTTGTCGCTCCAATTTAGAGGTTTTGGAAGGTCATAATTACATAATTATGAACCGGTTTATCATTCTAAATCTTTTCAGCTGCCTACATCAGCTTGTTCTCTTTATGTGTCCTGATGGGCCTTTAACGTCATTTTCTTGCTAAAGTAGTTATTTTAAAAATAAAGTTCATCTCCCAATCTTTTGAATGAGCTCATGACTCTTGGATAGGTGAAGCATGCCTACTTTTGGATATAAAAAAAAATCATGGATTTTCATTTTGATCTACCCATTCTTTTGTTTCAAGGTAAGGCCTAAAGTCCCCTCTTTTGGAGCCTTCATGCATTTGTGTTTCCCACACTTCTAGTGTTTGTTGTTAGTATAAAACTGCGCAGCTAGATGCTCAACCAATGCGCTCATGTATAATTGGGCCAAGTCGTCCTCATCTGGTTAAACAAGAATCAAATTTATCCCAGTTGTGCATGTTCCAACTGCCAATTAACTTAATTAATTGGTTCTTGATACCTGAAAGCGAGTATTCTTGGAGATACTTTAGTAAGTTTATTTAAGGGGAGCTATTGGTAAACTTAGTAGCTATTCCCTCAGTGTGAGGGTGGTGGTGGGGGCGTGTATTACTTTTCATTAGCGGTAGATGTGATTGCTTGTTTTTGTTTCTTCTAATATGCAAAGTCTGTTTTTAGGATATCTGTTCCTTCTTCTTACTCTATTTCTTGAGGACATTGTCCCTATGCTTTATGATTTAGTGGTGTCATTAATGATTTGGTAAGAGATTAATAATTTGGTTCAAATCTTGTTAACTTACTATGAAGGAATTTAGTTGTTTCATTTCCTGGTTATTATATTGACGTGATATCTTGATGCATGGTTGTCTGTATGGGTTACATTACATGAGCAGGAGCCTGCCTTTGCATCCCCCTCCTCTCCCCTTGATTGCTTTTTCTTTTATATTATTGGGTGCTGCCTTTGTTAGTATGTGAGTCAATGCTGGCATCATCTTTCGTTGAAATTTCAATTTTTTTATCCCTTCGCTGTAGGTTAAAACTGTCAAAGTCAGCAATCTTTCCTTGGGGGCGTCTCAGCAAGATGTAAGGGAGTTCTTCTCATTTTCTGGAGATATTCAATATGTTGAGATGCAAAGGTTAGTGTGTGGTGGTCTAAGCATGACAATTTTTCAGTTCTTCGCAATATTACACCGACAATATCATATGTTTTGCAGTGATACAGAGCGCTCACAAATTGCATATGTTACCTTCACGGATTCGCAAGGGGCAGAGACCGCTGTTCTTCTTTCGGTATTTTCTTTCCTCTCCTTTGTAGATTGAAGACATAGTTATAAGTTGGGTTTTGACTATAATCCCGATGTTTTACTGGATGATATGAAAATATGCATGCACTAAAGGGGCAATTCCGTCTTCTGTCTGTATATTTAATCCTCTCACCTAGTTTTTCTTAATTATTACTATTATATATATATGTATATATGAGTTTTATTAGGATACCGACTTAAAAAGTATCTTAACAAGTGGTCCATCATTTTTGTACCAAATTACCTTTGTATTTAAAGAATAAAATTAAATTTATAAAATGGACAAGATTTTCTTTCACCATTGTGCATTTAATACTCCCACATTTATGCATTTAATGAATCTCTACAGTTATTTGTCCCTTTGAATATTTACTTCATTATTTAAGAACCGGGGATACATTGGTCCAAAAGAAATTGGGCAACTTGTTAGGATACTGTGTAAGTGGGTATCCAAACAAAACCCTACAGAGTCTTACTAGGAACCTAAATATTGTGAGAACCTTTAAAACTAACGAAGATCCAGTAGCATTACTCTTAGATTCAATAGAATCCAAAGCAAATACATACCGAATCTAAGAGCAATACCTACTGAATTTTAGTTCTCACCATATTTAGGAGCTGTTTGTTTGCACTTAATCAACCTCTTAAAGGGGGTTACATCTGATTCGGTAAGACAATTGATAATTCAAAACATTTGGTAAATTTTTATTTTCAGATTTAAATACCACTTAATTCATCTTATTAAATCAGACTTCAAACTAAGGCTGAATGGCTAAGACCTACCTCTTAAATACT
>JAOWAN010000043.1:3966924-3977330 GCA_028566635.1 Lobelia cardinalis
GGGGGGAGGGGATAGTTGGACAATTTTTTTTATATAAATTATTTGGTGATGGATCATCAATGTCTGCCTACCATAACCCAGTAGAACTATGGACGTATTAGGTTGGCTGATCTGTCCATACTCCATCGGTAGTAAAAAGGATCTCAACTGAAGCTGATAGTCAAATTTATTCCGTGGGTCTCTTTATAGGGTGTGTTTCAGTTAAATATTGAAAATTGGAATTATGTCCATGAAAAGAAGGTAAAGTTGATATTTGCCAGAGACATCTATGTATTTAAACGTGGTCGGTCAGCTTCCTATATTCAAACTGACCTAAATATGGAGCAGTTTCATTAGTTAGTTTTCCGTACAGAACAGTTTAATTGCGTGAATTTTTTAATCCGTTTGGCCTCCTCGCTTATTTATGAACCCTCTTTCTCCAAATAAAGAAAGAAAAAAGTAATCCAAAGAACTGTTCCGTACTTAAAATCTTGACACGAATGTAAACCATCAAAACAGTATTGTTCTTGTTTGAGGTTTACTTCTTACACATGAATTTCATAGTCACATGTTATACTGTACACCTTAATACAGTCTCATCTCTTGTTTGACGTTTAACTTTACATTTTAATGTTGTAGTTTACATGTCATCCTGTCTCATTTCCTTGGTCTTCCTCTTTTACCCATCTCCAACATCCATACTAGGGATGGAAGTCTTCATCTCTAACTTTAATCTATCAACAAAACTTTAGCGTGAAGATTTTACATTTGGCTTTGCAAAAGGATCTTGATGGAATGTTTGCTTCCAATTGTTTTATAGTAATTAATTGGTGGTTTGTTGTTAGCTGATAACTCTAGTCAAATGTATGAATATAGGCACGAATGAGGCAACTTGGCAGCACGACCTTTGGTGTTCTCCCTGCTGGAATGGTGAGTCTGGAAAATTTTACTTGATCTTTTTGCTGTGTCATAAATTCTCTTTTGTAGTACTTTCAAATGAAAATTTTGATTAAGATTCATACTATTTTATATATAACGTGAAAGGCGGTGAAGACTTTGTTCATCTCTTGCTTGAACAGTATCTCTTTACTATGTTAGATTGTGTAACTCTAGTATGAGGGATATACTGGTCACGCATGATGATAATCAAATTCCTCACGTTATCAAACATCCAAAAAGGGAAAGAAATGTGAATTTTTGATAAGTTTTTTTATGGCTGATGTCCTCAATCTTTCACAGGGCATGAAGGATATTGCAAACTCTTTAGGAGGGGAAGGTATTAACTTCATAACAGACGGCAATGCAGATGGCAATGGTTTTAGAGTGGATAACAGGGCAGCGGTAATGAGGTATGTGCTGCAAACTAATTTCCTGTTGTTTTGGATTTTATTAAGATTCCGTTGCACTACATCCGTGGGTTACATATATTCTTGATTAGGGGAAAGGATGGCAGGAATACAATCTTTGCCTTGATCTATAATCTTGTTCCGTGGTAGTACCTGTAGAATTTTGTTTCTCCTGTTAGTCATCAAAGCATCTAATTTTGTTGATCATTCATCCCTTCCCGTAGCACATGGTCATTTTTCTTATAAGCGATGTGTGCTTTGGCTTATTTGGCATCAACTGATTTTAAATATGGCAAGACTTTGATTTTACATGACACAAATGAACTCCCTTTCTTAATGAGTAAAGTATTCATATTTAACTGACTTATTTAACACAATCATTGTTAATATGTTCAATTGAATATTAAATAATGTATATTGGAATGTTAAAAATAATTGACTTATAAGGATATGTCACAAAATTGAACATAGTAATCAACATGAAAATCAAAGAAAAGAACATTTTAACTTTACCTCTCTTTTTCATTCATATTTTTCATTGATCTCTCCCTTTTTCACTGTACCATATAACCTCCTTTAACCCTAGCCACCACCAAGTACCACCAATCTCCTAAGGATAAAGACACAGAAAAGGCCTGACTCCTAACAACGAAGTTTTAACCCAGTATCTGAGTTCCCCCAGAAACTCTGCTTCTTACTGCTCCTTTCTTTAATTGTATTACACTGAAAATAAAACAAACATAATGGACTTTTCAATTCAATGTCCACCATTTTTTTCGTAGTAATCAATGTTACTCTTTGGATTTAATTAAATCTCAAAAAATTTCAATTGCGTAAAAAACTACTTCTAAAAGGAAGGACAAATAATATAAGGTAACTATTCCAATTTCCAACAATGTTATCAAAGGCATGTTCGTGATGAGATATCTGTTGTCAAGAAGAGGTAGTGTAGTGAGGCGATACTCGATAGTCAACCTAATCGTAACAATAATTGTAGCTCTGGCCACTGAAATGCTACTTTGTAGTCTGCGAGGTTGGTGGAGGAGGGGCTTATAGGAGAAGTGGGTCATTATACGAGGAGAGAGGAAGGTTTGATGAAGAATGAGTGGGCTTATAGGAGAAGTGGGTCATTATACGAGGAGAGAGGAAGGTTTGATGAAGAATGAATGTTCTTCTATGACCGTTATTACACCATTGGTCCTGGTTCATTTCTCTATAATAATTGCAGAAGTCGAACCACTCGTCTTCGAGCGAATGCAATCAAAAACAAAGGGGAGAGGGCTGGGGGACTTCCCGAATTGCAGGAAAAAGAGAAAGAAACATTGACACTCTGGGTTCTTTTTGGGTGTTATGACCAATATGTTAGTTTGTCTGACACTTTAGTTTTATTTAGTAGTCCGACCGATTGTTTCTTCTCTATCAGTAGCACCAACTTTTTTTCCCCATAAAATAAGAAAGATGGAGTAGGTATCTGTTAAAAATTTAAACTTTAATAGTGATTATTAGCTTTTAATATACTTATTTGTAAATTTTCCTTTTTTTTTAAACTATATTGTTTGTGACAATAATTGAGTGTGCTTTCAAAATTATTTTTAATTTATTATTTATTAGTCTATTAATGACAATGAATAAAACCTCAACCATCATGGATATATTAGTCTTTCAAAAGGAATCTGGTACATCGATGATTTCTATGTAAAAGTAAAAGAAAATGAAATTACAGTGACAACTTAAAAAAAAAAGTTAACAGATTAAGGATGAATTAGATATTTCTGCGAGGAAAGGAGTAAAGGTCTGACTTGATGAAGTCTCAGTGTGCAGTACATGGTTCTCAGGGAGACTGCATACCATATAGCTATAGGCGGAAACCAATGTATCTGCATATTATTTCTTCATGCATTCGACTGTTTCTTGCTTATTCTCTTACATGTGTTGTTTTATCTTTTTTTTTTTTGGTCATGTGTTGAATTGAAACAGGCGAAACAAGTTGAAACATTATGCTATCGCTGATTGACTTTATCGATGAAGGTGGACAAGATGTGTAGTAGGAGGATGTGTGTTCAATAAGAAAAGGGAATTAGTTGATTCTTATGTTTCTACTGCTAAGGTCAAATGAATTGTGGATGCATACAGTATATTCAGGCATACATACATATTAATATACGGCAGTGGTACTTTCAATGGTAAATCTGATGTGCAGTGGTCAATTTTTCTTGATGGTGCATGTTGCTTCACCACACCACGAGTAAGGCTCCGGGATGATGGAGTACAAGGGGCTGTTTTGCTTCTCGCTTAAGAACCTTGTAGTTTATTTGTTAGGTTTAGCCCTTCCTTGATGCAAATAGTAAATCAATACTCCTTAACACCTCGAAAGGTTTTACTCTATCGGTCTAGATCTAATGGTTCACATTTGACAATCAAGATCGATATGTGTAATATCAAATTGACACTCAAGTTATATGGTATCTGTATATTAAGTGAGGCTCAAACTCTTGATAAAAAGTTTTATTCCAATGACTCAAATTTTCTCGAAGTAGCCAAAAGTCATAAAACATTTTTCGTCGTCCACTTTGTTACTCGTTTTGGATGCTTAGCAGTGAACATACCAAGTACCTAAAACTCGAGTTAGTCATTCAACACTTTATTTCATACAAAATAGTGACTGCAGATTAGTTCTAGGCTTTCTACATCCACTCACCTGATGAGAGTTGTTCTTGGCTACTACTTGCCCCTAAAAGAGAGTATTATGTTACAAATGTTAGTTGAAGTAGGTATTACATGTTCATGTTTATAGAACCACCCCAGAGTGACTGCCTTGTTGTAGCACCACTAAACAACGGCAACTCGTTTTCACTCTTATCCTCCAAGTCCAATCCGGTCAAGTTCTCGACCTTCGAGGGACACATTCCATTAAAGAAAATGCCGCGAAATTCATTCCCCTCAGTTTTGGATGTATTATTATTCCTCACATCACTGTACTCGGTTTCTTTTTCATCAGCAGCACTTATATTCTTCTCCACGAGTTCTTTAAACATGGAAGATCGGAGGAGGAGTCCAAGTGCGGTAGGGGCAGAGGATTGATTGGAAGGGCTTAGGGGCGTTTTTGTTTCGAAAAGGTTTTGATTTTGGGGAATGCTCATTGGGAAGGGGTTGGAGTTGAAGGAGAACTCAGGCTCCTCGATTGGATTAACAACAGGGTGAATGTTGTTGGTCTGTAGAGGCCGTTGGGAGTCAGAGGAGGAGATCATAGGATCTTGAGGTGTAACTGAGTTTGCTCCTGAGGATCTCAGCCATCTAATATATGTGCTCAAGTCAAAGTTGGTCACTGCATTTATTCCTCTGTACTCAATGGCTGCAATGTCATAAGCATGAGCAGCCTCCTCTTGAGTACCTAAAAATGGTTGAGAAACATTCTTTTTAGCAACACCAAGGGAGGGAAGGGGGGAGGAGGATATAGGTAATTAGTGGTGAAACTCACTGTAAGTGCCAAGGTAGAGATACTTGTTCCCAAACACCCTTCCTATCCTTGCTTCCCATCTACCATTGTGATGGTGCCTGCAATGCATTTGAAGAAATGTTAACTATGTGTCTTTCGTTTTAGCAAAATTGAGTATATGAGCGATTCATTCTCAAAAGGTGGAAAGTATTTTCGCACCTTGCGACTCCTCGGTATTTGGATACACCTCTTGAGAAGCCACTGCTTCTCCTGTCAATGAGAAGGCCAATTAATTCCCAAATTGAATTGTGGAATGTTAGGTGTAGCAATGTGAAGCTATATTTAGGATTGTAAGTCATTAATACCTTCTCAAGGATGCCAAGTACTCCTCTTTGGTCACAGTTTCCATTATTTCAGCCTCTTTTTCATAATCAGATACCTGAAAAATGAGATGGATCTCACCCTCATTCTTTTTGCATCCATAGCAAGTATAACATACCAATACACACACACACACACACAAACACAGGCCAAGGCTGTTTTATAAAGGAGCGTCCAAAGGGTAAGTAAGCTATTTTGTTCTCAACTAGTGTAACTGATGTAATTTGAAGCAAAGCATATCAACCTTGAAGAGATTTAAGGTTCAAAACAGAGAATCATACCGGGAAATTTGTGAAAGTTGTAGTACCCCAAAACTTGATAGCAGCCAAATCATATGCTCTTGCTGCAGATTCTTCTTCATCATAAGCCCCTGATGAATTGGAGCATGCATTACCAGAAACAGAAAGTTAAGAATTTTGTAAATGCGCGATTTCTCTAGCTTACAAAATGGTCAATAATAATATGAATTGGTGTACTTACCGAGATAAACTGTCCCACGCCAATAGTCGTGCGAATTATAGTGTCCAAAACAAAAATGAACAGAACAAAAACCAGTAACTCCATTAGCAATGATCAAACTTACAAGAAATTGAAATCGATAGAAGGAGCTAATTAGGTAATAGGATAGCTAATTACCTTGTTTTCCTTTCTTTCTTTGTGTTGCATTCCATGATCCTTTATCCCATAAATGAGCCTCATAACGCCCAGTCCATCGATGCCTGCATCCATAAACAAACCAAGGTTATTATTTTTTTTCTACAAATACAATTAATCAATACTAGTGATTGCCCATGTCTTAAAGACACAGTGCCCATCACTTTTCTTTCTTTGGGGTCCACAAAACAGTCGGGTCATATGATACAACTTCTCTGATGAGACTAAATGAATAGTGCCAAGAATACTTGACCACAGACTATAAATAAAAAATCATGAAGACTACCTGCTAACACCTCGAAACTTTGAACTTCTCTTCACAGTAGTGGCAGTGGCAGTGGCAGTAGTAGCAGTAGTAGTAGGAGCTACACCACTTGAATTATCACCTACTTGATTCACTGCTGCTAATTGTGGCTGCTGTTGCCCTCGATTGTGATTGTTAAGCGCAATTTCCGAGGGGGATCGTCTTCGTCTCTTAACACGTTTGGGCACCAATATATCAGCAGCAGCAGCAGCTGCTTCCACAATGCCCGAGCCATGTCTTCTGGGGCTTCCCTCGGACTTCACAGAAACCCCATTCATTTTCCCAATCTCCAAGGCTGAGCAAGAGGGAGATGAGATGGGGTTGATTCTTGCTTGAATGATGAGAGAAGGAAAAAAAAAACTGCAATTAGTACATAAATATGGAGATTTTCTTTGTTATCTTGCTGATCTTTGTACTCTTTGCTAACAACCATTTTAATGGAACAAAGACAAAAGTGTAGAGCGATTATTTCAGTGTAAAGCAGTTAAAGTGATTAAATTTTATGACATCAAAAAACAGCAAGTTTCTTAAAGAGATTAGATATAAGGATATATAATTTTGTGTTAGCCAAAGATTCTTTGACTTTACCAAAGTGTTCTTCCTGAATAACGACACATTATTTTCTACAATTTTTCACTATACATTTTTCCTTTTCCGATCATTTTCCTTCATTTCAAGGGTATTGTAAAAAAAAAATGGGACTACTATTGACTATTTCGAGTACGAGGTAATATTTGCTGCTTTCTTCTTTTCCTGTCGTTTGAAAGGGCGAAAAATGATTCATATAACCGATCCCAAGTGATTACGATTAAAAAAATTATTGTTATTTTGTTTCTATACGTAAAATTCTCTTGTAACAGTGTTTAAACCATCAGTAAAAATGACTCGTGAAACAACTCCAACTCGAACTTTCATACCGTCAATGTATCACAAGTAAATTTGATCACTTATTTGGCTTCATATATATGGATTGGGTTCAAAGGCTCTTGGATTCAACTCCAAACTTGTACATTTGAGCACAAAAATGTGTTGCTATATCTTTAGTTCTTATGAAGGGATAAAATGAAGACGGCTGTCGATTAGCAGCGACAAATTCCAACCCAAGATCGTAACATAAAAGAGTGGAAGAAACCGATCGAGTCTCAAATACTTTTGAGTCCTTCGATGTTGACAAATGCTAGCCGTAATTGAGAGGAATAAAACACATATCAAGGGTAAGAAACACTCGAACGACTCTAAATTCTTTTGTTTTTTGGCTATAAAAATGGACAAGAATTTGTTTGTAAGAACGCGGCTAATCGATAAAATGGCGTCTCCCCAGCTATGATAATTACCAGCTTATATAAAATGTTCTTGGATTCTTCGTCAAGTAATCTTGTCAGGCTCTGTTTTGTTAGGGTTTCAGTTGCTAAAAGAAAATGAAAGTGGAAATGGGAGTTTGTTTATCGATAATGGAGGGTTAGTGACGGACGTAACAAAGGGAATGAAGAGTCAAGACCTTTCTCAATATTCCTTCTCTGAGTGTCATAGTAATTAAATGAATAATTGTTATTATCAATGAACTTGGTTGTGATCATGAACCAGAACTACGGTGGTATAAACTCTCTCCTCCCTAAAAAATTCTTTTCATAATCATAAGTGAGTATTACTTACATAGCCACGTGCTCTAATCCTCTGAGCTACATGTCCGTCTTCTCTGTTTCCCGAAAATACATGTAAAAGAGAGAACTTTTCCGATACAATCATGAATCAGTTTTTGGTATTGTCTAAAATCCCCTATATCGATCATATCAATTTTCAAACTGATCAACAGTTTTAAAAATTTTCATTCTTTTTCTTTCCGCGTACAAATCCCTACTCCTATTACCATCGTGCTCCCATAACATTATCTTGCCTACACCAACTTAATTAGATCACATCATACTTTTTAAATGATATTCTTAAAATAATTAAAAAAATCATTTATATAATTAAAAAAAACCCAAATATCATATCCATAGTAAAATTTTCTCACCAAATCAACAAAAATCATAATTTTCATCCAAGCTCTAGCGATTTTCCTACCTATGGAGATAGTATAATCAAAGACAAACAATGTACTCTTGAAATGGCTAGACGTTTGGGTTGCTAACGAACACAAAAGGTACCAGCAACTAGAGCTTAAGACAGTGGCGGATCCGCTTTTACCTTACTTTTTTTGAGGATAATAAAACGAATATATTAAAAATAAAATAACACGTAAAATATGGAGCAAATAATAAATAAAATAAGATTTATTCGCATTTTGAGCCTTAAAATTTTCATGAGTTCATCAAAAGGGCCATTCGATTTCGAAAATTGCAACTTAAGCCCTAATATTTTATTTTTGTTTCAAAAATGATCTTTTTCGATGAAATTTGTTAAAACCTAACGAAAGGACAAGTCACATGCTATGCACATGCCTAATTGAGGGACATTTATGTCATTTTTTCTCAAACTAAACCTTAGGACCTAAATTAAAATTTTCTAAAATAACCTTAATAAAAATTATACTTTCTAAAATATTATTTTGAAGTAAATTAAATTTTAATTTTAAACTATTAATTTTAATTAAAATAAAAAATATTTAAAATTATGAATAATGTCTAATTATATCTTATCTTAATTAAAAATAATGCTGACTTATTTTTGTTCAATTAAAAATAATACCTTAATTAGATAGATAATTATATCATACTTTAATTAAAAATAATATTTCAATTAAATATCTTAATTATTTCCTCATGATTACCTTAACCACCAACACCACCATCCCTGAAGCCGCCGCCGCCACCACCACCTCCAACCCCTGAAGCTGCAGTCATTTTAATTAGGAAGGGAAACAACAGCACCAACAGAAAACAGAGAGGAGCAACACCCCAACATCCAAAACATTCAACACCCATAGGGGTGAAATTAATTAGGGCAATTAGCTGCCTCTACAATACTATATCTGACCATCCCTTTCAATCCTCTCTCCTCTACCTCATCTCTAATGCGAGCTGCATCATTCCATTTCTCACCTTCAGTGTACAAGATTGAAACCATCCCATAGACTCTAGAGTTCTCAGGTTTTAAATTCAAGAGCTGCCTTCCGATAACCTTACCCACTTCAGCATTGCCAATTCGGAATCTGCACACACACACACTAACAGGAGCAAACATGGGTGGCCTGAATCTATGGAAGTGGGTCTTTTTTCCGTAATTGCGGGCGTCCCACGCAGAAATGGAAAGATACTAGGGCTAAAAGAATCCCTAATTAAATGATACCAAGCAGATCTCGCCACCACCATCTAGCCGACCATCGCCTGCTCCCTTTCACCACCACCAAACTGCGGCGACCTCACACCATAACCCACCATCAAAACCGCCTCCCATCGCCCCTTTCCACTTCACCGTCGTCCCTCTCCTCCCTTGAAACTCCATCACCACCGGTGTCTCACCACCCTAACCACATCGCCACCACCATATATCTAGCCGCCCCCTTCTTTCTCCTCCTAAACATGCAGACATCCCCTTTCACACTTCATAGCCACCACCCACAACCATGCGAGGGTGGGAGAGAGAGAGATGTTGGAATTTTATAAAATAAATGACAATGTTAAAGGAAGAAATGAGTTCATAACTATCAATTAGGATCAATATCCTATATTGAGGGTTAAAAAAATGTCGAAAAAATTTGAAAAACGTCGCGTCAATTCCTTTCAGAACGCTATGACCCTTTTGGAGCGCTATGGCGAAGTTTGATTGAGAGATGGAACATTTTGAAGTTGGATATTTCGCTAATAGCGGAAAATAGCGCTATAGAGGAAATTTTTGCTATAGTGAAAAATACCGCTATAGCGAGTCCGACAACGGTTACATTTTTGAAAATGAAAAGGCATGACGTTTAAGAAATTTCGCCATAGCGAAATCTGGTTCGCTGTACGGAAATTTCCGCTATAGCGAAATTTCCTGAAAAATCAAACTTCAATGGTTGCGTCATTTGGTTGCGACCATTGGGAAGGGGTATGTCCGACCTATATAAGGAGAGTTCCAGCAGTATTTCTGGATACTTGAACTCACTCATTTCTACTCTCTCTCACTCTACAACTCTCTTTAATTCTTAAGAAAGAATTCCGATAATTGCTGATCGTCATTCTTCGGGTGCAATCTAATCTTAGAGGTGGAACGCCAATAACCTTGCAGCAAATAGTGAGGGAGTTTATGACTTTAAGGACAATGATTATTCACGAGATTCGCACATATTTCCATCTTCAATCCCCTTGTTCTATATAGCTTTTATAGC
>JAOWAN010000043.1:3977430-3990725 GCA_028566635.1 Lobelia cardinalis
ACCTACAAATCTCAATTAATTTAACTTGTAATTTGAATTTTGAATTTTTTTTTAACTTGGGCCGAAAATTGGTAATGTCAATGCCCTATCGTACCCTACCGAAATTTTGGTAGGGCAATGGTAATGAATTTTGCATTACCAACTTTTCGATAATGGTAACGATAATGAGGTTTTGGTACGGTTGCCCTACCGAAATCAACCCTAGGTAACTAGATAAATTGGCAGATAAATTGATTTCAAATAGAGCAAATCAATCAAGTCAGGAACAACAAGGGTGATCAGTCTTCAGGATTAACAATACTAGAGATTCCGATTGCAAATGTGATGCGATAATTTTTATTATTTCTTTTATTTTTATCGTATTTTAATTATTATAACATAATATTATATTATAACATTAAAAATCGTTACACATAAAATTAATCGATTATCATACCATACATCATAATTTAATAAAAAAAAATATGTGTCTCTAATCTCTTATTCTCTACTTACTAGTTACTACTATAAAGGGGAACATTGTGATAAAATTGAAATTTTAATTTAATTAATTTATATTTATATTTATATTTATTAATGTATATATTAAAAATTTTAAGAACTTTTCGTAACATTTAATTAAATATAATTATAACTAAATTAACTAATATTTATAATTTTGTATATTTAATTGATGACGTAAATTTAATTTACTCTTGTGGCGAGTTTCTAAGATAAAATAATTCTTTAAGCTGATACATACGATTTACAATGACCAATATTGATGCATGGATCATTCTATTAATTAATTCTTGAGATAAATTGAACATTGCTGTTAATTTATTGAAACATATTCATACGTATGTTTCAAAATTGTATATTCTTGATCCCGAAATGAGTTTCCATTTAATTTTTATTAAATCAAGTTAATTTATTTACTAAAATAATTATTTAATTACATATTTAATATATTTTTGATTAAACAATTTCATCTTCATAAAATTATTAAATAAATAATCAATATCATTTAGGATCCGATCCTCCTGAGTCCTATATACGATGATATCGAGTGATTTCAATATGAATATGAGATGATATAAGTTTATGAAATAAAAGATTAACCATGATGTGAAATTTTTGAATGTGAGGTGAGGAGAGAGTATTAAAGTCAGGGCTTTTATATCAAAATTAATTGTCAATGAGAGAAGTAGCCCAAAATCTTTATTAACTGATTGTGCGGTTAATTTATTTTCAATATGAGCGAATGTTTCAATACGCCCCCTTACATGTAGGCGAGCTTGCGGCTTATTGCTTACTACGCGGGCTCTTTTTGATATGTTTGGGTGGCACTAAGAAATGACATCGTGGACCGTTGGACTCGCACATTTAGAATCTGCTCTGATACCATAATGAAATTGATCTCAAAGATCAATTGTATTATGCATGGAAGTACTATATATAATATATCAGAGTTTTGGTTAAAAGTAAACTAAATAGAAGAGAGGAAGTCTAATACTAATTAATTTCCTATAGTGAGAATTTGAGGAGGGAATTGATGAAAGATAAAAGATAATGTGATATAAAATATTTAAATTAATATGTAAAAATATATAAAAATATATGAATAAAAAATAAAAAATAAAAAAATTTGATATTGAATGATATTAGAGTGTGATATTAAAGATATAAATAATATAAATAATATTACTACAGTGAGATATATTAGATTCGTAAATTGATCCTTAATAACTTGGTATTAACATGTCAATTTAAAACTAATCAAATTGCCTTTGGATGGGTGATTTTTTGATTTGGTTTTTGGGGTTTTGTAATGATTATAGTAAAAAGTAAGAGAGAGATAGAGAGAAAAAGTGTGGGACCAATGAAAGAAAAAAAATCAGAAATCAAAAATCCTGGGTGATCCTGGGTGAAAATCACGCAGAGAACGCAACAAATGAAATTTATAGGGCCTAGGATTGGGTTTGGAGTGGAGGGGAGGGGAGTAGGGTGAAGTTTGTCTCGTGAAAGCTGGGCCGGTCACAGGGGAACGTGAAACCTGCTGTAACCGCCAGCTATTTCGTTTCTGGAAGTGTTTTCTTTTTCTTTTTCCTCTTTTTGCCCCTTCCCGCGAAATAATACCCCTCGCACACAGTAAATTTTACCAACCGAAACCGGCTGACAGTCAACCCGTCTGTCACGTGTCAATCTCCCGCGCGATACTACCCACGTGTTTGCGCCGTAGCCGTCTGCTCACCATGTTTCGCCACTTGCGATTCCAATCCTCTCCCACGTTACGAAACTCCGTTCCGGCGCTCCCCTTTGATCTGGACACCAACTAAAAGTCAAATATACCCCTCGACCAAATTTTATTATTTACACTTGAGTTAGCAAGTTAATTTTAAATAATTAAATATAATATTTTATAATAATTAAAGTAAAAAAATAATAATTAATTTATCAAAAAAACTAAAAATAATGATTTATTTAAAAATGGTGTTTTAGAGTTTAAAGTTACGCCTAAGATTTAGGATTTAAGATTAAGAATTAGAGTTTTGATTTAGGCGTTAGGAATTAAAATTTATATTTAGGATTTAAGGATTAAGATTGTATTTTATGAAAATAAGACACTATTTAGTATAAAATATGAATCTTTTCATATTTTAATAATTTTGAATATTCGCTATTCAAATATTAATAAATCATTTGTTTTGACATTGAAAATTAATATAATTGAAAGGAATCGTTATAATTTATTGTGTGTAGGGTTAAAGAAGTTTTGTGACTATAAATGAAAGTGTAGTTTTCTTTTAAAAAAATTTACTTTTTTGAATGATAATTAAAAAAAAGTATGATATTTATTTCGAATCGAAGTAAATAGTACTCCATGTTAAAATAAGTATAGTTTTAGTTTGAATTTTTTGTTTCAAAATAGGTGTCATATGCTATATAAAACTTACTTTAAATTGATTTATAAATTTTTTTAATAGAAAATAATGTGTAACAAAAAAAAGTATGAATTTATGAATTCTATTATTTACAATTTTCAATCTCACTTTAATTGATGACACAATATTTTTTACAAATTTTATTTTATATATCACTAATCTAAAGTATTTAATCACAACAAACTTCTCTCACTATTTTTAACCAATCAAAGTAAATGTGAATTAATTTATAAATGTTAATGTTACTTTGATTGATTGCATAAATTAATTTGGTTCATTTTACTATCTTCTTAATTATGCTCAAAATTTTAAAAAGACATTTATTTATTAAAACAGAGAGGGAGGAATCTTATGCAAATAAATAAATACTCCATCTGTCTAAATTTACTTGTTTTTATTTTTACTTCAAATTTGTTGAGAAAATGAATGATTCACGTTGAGACTAGAATCATCAAAATTTCAATTTTAACCTTAGAATTCTTTAAAAAATACTATCGAAGGAAGTAGAGATATGAGAGGTAGTTGTTAAAACATGAATTAGTGAGATTGTAATAAACAAGGGTACAATTGGTACTTCATTGCACAAATTATGCTATTAATTTTATTTTCTAAAATTGTGCAAAATCAAAAGTGAAAAACAAATCTGAGTATCAAATATATGTTATTAGTATTAATTTAATTTAATTGAATTGAAAAGGAAAATGTGAAAAAGCATGCAACTCCCATAATTATTTTTAATTTTCTTTGGATCCTTAGACAATTAAGTGGATTGAGTTAAATTCGTCACTACTCTACTTTATTTGGTACAATATTATAATTTAATTTTTCACTTTTTTTTTCTTAAAAAGTTTCATAATTTATCTCAAGATTAAATTATTTTTCAACCATACATGAGAAAACTACGTACATTGGATGAGAAAGAAAAAGTTGAGAATAATCAAAGTTTATATTTAAAATATAAAATACTATTAAAAAAATATTCTAAAATACAAAAATATGATAATAGTTCGAAATGAAGAAAGTACTAAATTATACCAAAAAAATCATAAATTTATCTTAATTTTTTCTTGTATCTATATAGTTCATTCTTAAAATAATGTTAAACTCCAACATTAGAAGCATTTATCCATCGTGTTCTCAGGAATAATGAAGAAATGATGAAGGAGGTAAATTGTGAGATTAGAAACTTGAATTTAGCGTGACAGAAATTACAACATTCAATTATTTATCTACTGAAATATGCTTCGGAGCTCTATATAGTCTATTCTTAACACTATATAAGAAAGCGAGAGGGCTCAATATGAAGTATGAACAAAAGCATGCCAAAATTTTAAGATACCAGTTTTACCTTTTTACTTTTTACTTCTGTGCTATAAGATTTTTTATTTATCATTTTTTGGTTAGTAAAATTCAATTTTTGATAAAAAATTGAAAAAAAATATTGAAGATAAAATTTTAGGTGAACAAAATAAGAATTGATAAGTTAGTGCAAGCACACGCGCACAATAATTGGGGTGCGTTTGGAAGTGTAGTTATGTTTTGTTTTTGTTTGTATTTTGTGTTTATTTTGGTTTTGTAGGAGTTTACAATTTTGTCCTTTGACTTTTAATAATTTACATGATAGTGATGAAGAGAGAAAGAGAGAGAGAGGGTGATAGTTATGATTTGATGTGATGTTTGATAGAATATAAAGATGATATAGGAATATGTAAAAATAGTAGGTAGAGAGAGAAAACATATGTTTTAAAACTTGTATTTTTGGTTTAATTTTCATGTTTTGTGCCAAAAATATGGGTGCTAAACACACCCTTGATCAGTCGTTGTACTTGTATCTGTTGTTTTAAAAGGTATAAAACCCAATCCAAAGTTGGAATCTAAAAATTAAGAAACAAACAGGGAGATAATTGTCTTTTGACCGAGCAACAGAAAGTTAGGTCAAACATGTATACGTGTAAACCATGTTAACAACGAACTGATCCCCTACATCTAACCGTTCATTAGAAATCACTCTCCCAAAATATGAAGCGCTAAGATCAACATAAATCAATGCTAGTTAATACTCGCGAGAAAAATCCCCCCAATTTCTCAATTTTTATATGAAGTGTGTAAAGAGTGTCTATAATGCACATAAAAGTTATATAAAATATACATAATAAATATTTAATGCACATAAATTATGATATGTACATTTTATATAATATTTATGTATATTATGGACACTCCTTGCTAGAAGTGTCTAGCGTTCCATATAATTTTCCCCAATTTCTCGCCTCCTTCGCATCTCTAACCATAGGAAACCAGTTGTTGTTTCTTCGGTAACGCCGTCCGTTGGCTGACCAAAACACCCCTTCCAATTGAATTTCAGCTGTACGGAGGAGTTATTGTAATTTGGCAGGGGTAATATTGGGAGAATAGTAATTTAACAGGGGTAGTATTGGGAGAATAAAAAGTGGAATCAAAGCGACGCGTTAGGGAAGCCGGCAGGCGTTTGGTTGAACCAACCTAACAACCACCACCACTTTCCTTCACAGTTCACACTTCTTTGCCTTTTCCTCTTTTTTTTTTTTTAAAAAAAAATCTTTTAAAATAAAAGTATTTATTAATTAAATACTTACAATTATGGGAATAAAAAAATGAAAAAACTATAAATTATCCTCTCTGTCTTCTTTTTCGGTTTTCTAAAGCCATACTCTTTGTAGAACTGTTCCTCTCTTTCTCTCTCCTCCTCCTCCTCCCCCCTCTCCCTTTCTCTTTCCACTTTTTTCCACCGGCAAAACAGCTTTGTTCCGCCGGCTAACCGGAGAGTACAACTGCAGTAACCGTCACCGGAACACTACGTCTCACGCACTCGCGCTCTCACCATTGATTTGTCACCGAATTTCGTATTGCGTAACCGAGTCGTGAACTCGGTTAGCTCTACCTTTCTCCCGATCTCCGAATTTGACTCGGTCTCCGTGGGTTTAGAGGCGAATGTGGCGAGCGTAAGCCCATGTTCGGCTTCGTTCTTTGCTGAGATCGTGATCTAGGGATTCGTTATTATCCGTTTGAAAGGTGAAGTGAAGAGAAGACGGAGCTTAACGACGATATTCCCCGTAATGAGATGGTACTGAGTCCTGCGAAACATTATACCATTGTTTGACTTTTATTCGAAGCAATGCAGTTTTTTTTTTTTTTTCCTGTTATTATTGTTCGGATCTCGAGCATTATGTTGATTATTCATTATTTTACTTTTCTTTAATTTTACTTGCGCAATTAAAGTATTATGCCATCTGCATAAGCTTAAAATTTTATCTTAATAATTTCCATTAACTGTCTGTTTCTACCAGGGAAATTGTGGATTTGTGGTTCAGAAAAAATATTTCTGTTATTTTTGATGATTTTAATTTAATTCAGTTTTTCTTTTGACTAGTTTAGGATTTTGAGTTTTTGATTTTTAATTTTAATTTTCATGTGGATTATGATTGAGTTATGCCAATTATTTGTCATTTACTTGGACTTTTTAACGTATTTGTGGCGGGTCAAGGAAAACGTCCGCGGAGTTTTACTGTTCGACGCTACACTTTTATTTGAAGTGGGAACCCTTTATTTTGACTGCAAATATGAATTGGTGTTTATTTTTATTGGTTTTTCCTAATTTTGTCACATGGTTAATTTGTGAAAGCGGATCCTACAGCTCAGCTTTGCCATTTGGCTGTTTTTTTTTTTTTTTTTAATTTTTAAATTTGGCTTTTGACTTAAATTTGTATGATTGGATGAATGTTCAAAAGTGGTGGAAGAACGTCAATAGGAGACACAATTACGAAAGACCGGGTCATAGTCATACAAGGCCTTTACAAGACTAGCCTAGAATTGGTGTGTACTGAATTAATACTTTGACTCATTGCAGTCTAATGTCAAATAATGTACGAATGCATATTATTTGGCCGCTTTTCATACCTCTGTGAAGCACCGAAACCTCTAGTATTTTGAGCTATTGATGATTTCACTAGGGGAAGGTGGAAAAGATTTAGTGGTGCTAAGCACTAGATTCTATTCTTAAGTGTCTGGTTCGCTGCTTGGAAACTGGTGTTCCTTGCAATGTAGTAACTTTTTGTTTCGGCTTTGGTGTGTTAGTGGCTTAGTAATGAGTTTCATTTAATTGAGCTATCTGTGTGACGACATCTATGTTCAAGTTCACTATGAAGGTGTGCATGCAAAGTTCTGATGAACATACTTAAGTTATGTGTACCTACGATCACCTGTCTGGCAATTGATGTTTGCAGGATTAATTATTCCTATGATGTTCTTCTCATGAGTAGTTTTACAGGTGTTGGGAGATATATTCCCTGTTATCTTTTTCAAGTGATATTTTTCACTTTGCCATGTCTATTTTGCACTAAGTTAGTGTGATGAGCTTAGATGATCCTATGTCAATACTCGTTGGCTAAGTTACTATGACTATGTTGGGGACCACTGGTTGCTCTTTGTACGAAATCACCTGAGAGTAATTTTTGTTGTTTTTCAGGTGGAAGGTAGGGTTTGTTTCTCCAGGGAAGCCAGGTTGGAATTTCTGAAGTGCAAGAAGCTCCAGCGGATGAAAGCAGACACGATAAATGATACTTTATATGCCCCTAACACGATGACCAGAAGTGGCGGAGATGCTTTACGTGGGTGTGGGGTGAGACTATTTGGAGATTCATCTGTGTACCCACAATCTGGTGGTGCTTTGACCGGGAGAGATGCTATGTCTAAGCGCAAGGTTGCCAAGTTTGAATCAACTGATCTTGATTGGACCGATAAAATACCCGAGTGTCCTGTATATTGTCCAAGTAAAGAGGATTTTGAGGATCCTTTGGTTTACCTGCAAAAGATAGCTCCGGAAGCTTCAAAATATGGTGACTCCCCTTTGGATAGTTAAATGTTTTGATAATGTTTTTTTCCGTTTTATCATGTATAACGGAACTAAACTAGCAACAAGCCTTACTAAAATGGATCTTTTTTCAATTCTTACTTAACAATGCTCTAGCAAACATAGTAACGGCTAGATATTTGCTTCGATTCTTTGTATTTTATTTCCGCTACCTCAAAGACACTGATTCCACATTTACTATTTATGCCTGTTTGACTTATGCTTGGTTTGTAAATATATCTGGCTTTTAATTTCTGTACATTTAAGTTGTTTTCGTTCGTTTTCGTTCTCTCTCTCTCTCTCTCTCTCTCTCTCTCTCTCTCTCTCTCTCTCTCTCTCACACTCTCTCTATAAAAAAAGCTAATGGGAATATAATTGAGTATCTCCTTTTATTCATTGATTAGGTATTTGCAAGATTATATCCCCTTTGAGTGCTTCTGTCCCTGCTGGTATTGTATTAATGAAAGAGCTTTCGGGCTTCAAGTTTACAACCAGAGTACAACCCCTTCGTCTTGCTGAGTGGAATACTGATGACAAAGTCACCTTTTTCATGAGTGGAAGGTTGGTAATCTAAATGAAATCTTTTTTCTACCTACTTCATCACTTATTCAAGCCCTAAGTATTACATGCAGAAATTACACATTTCGAGATTTTGAGAAGATGGCGAACAAGGTCTTTGCGCGCAGATACTATAGTTCTGGTTCTCTTCCTTCTACGTACTTGGAAAAAGAATTTTGGAATGAGATAGCTTTGGGAAAGACAGAAAGTGTTGAATATGCATGTGATGTTGATGGTAGTGCATTTTCATCATCTCCAACCGATCATCTTGGGAAAAGCAAATGGAACTTGAAGGTGCTAATTGCATTTCAGTTTTATGTACTTATTGTTTGTCCTCTCTGTTTCTTAATCAAGTTATAGTAGACGAATTTCCATGTATTGCTACTGATCCTGTAGCTGTTGGATTATATCTCTTGTTGGATCCAAGGATGGACGTGCGTATTATTTATTTAATAAGATGAACTGCGTTTCTTTGCTGAAATCAGGGCGGTCCTTTTACTTTTTAGTATTTCAGCATGCCTAATGTGTTGCGTTTAGTTTTACTGTCTTGGGTTTTCGCACATTCCCTGAGCAGAAAATTTACTTGTCTGGTTTCAGAAACTTTCCAGTCTTCCAAAGTCTATTCTGCGCCTGCTTGAGACGGCAATTCCGGTATTTATACAATCCTCCCTTAGGTGTTGAGAAATCATTTTTCTGTTATTTTGCATGTGTTTTGGCTGATGATGATATTCTCTCAGGGAGTTACTGAGCCAATGCTTTACATTGGGATGCTGTTTAGTATGTTTGCTTGGCACGTGGAGGATCACTACTTATATAGGTATCCCTTTGGTTTAATTATTTCAGTATATGGATATGCTTGTAATTGATGTCAGGAAGTTCTGATTCAAACATTTTCAATTTTATCTATCTGCAGTATTAATTATCATCACTGTGGAGCAGCAAAAACTTGGTATGGTATTCCTGGTGATGCAGCGCTTGATTTTGAGAAGGTAGTACGGGAGCGTGTGTACACCCGTGATATTCTGGACACTGATGGTGAAGATGGTGCTTTTGATGTGCTTTTGGGGAAGACAACCTTGTTTCCACCCAACATTTTGTCAGAACATGGCGTTCCAGTCTACAAGGCTGTGCAAAAACCTGGGGAGTTTGTAGTAACCTTCCCCAGAGCATATCATGCTGGATTTAGTCACGGTAATGTTCTCTTACTGGATTCAGATTAGAGGGTTTTACGGTTTTGGGCTTTAGTTGAAATAATTGTTGTTTCTCCTATTCCTTTTCACTTGTTTTTGACTGTTGTCGATCTATGGGTCTTATGCTCAGTATACTATTTTTGCTAAACTTTAGGTTTTAACTGCGGCGAGGCTGTAAACTTTGCCATTGGTGATTGGTTCCCACTGGCCTCAGTTGCTAGTCGACGTTATGCTCTGCTTAATCGGATTCCTCTCTTACCACACGAGGCACTTCTATGTAAAGAAGCAATGCTCCTTCACTTGTCAATGGAATTTGAAGATCCCGATTACTCGTCTGCAGACTTGATATCTCATCTCAGCGTGAAAGTTTCTTTTGCAACTTTAATGCGCTTCCAGCATTTTGCGCGGTGGTGTGTAATGAAGTCGAGGGCATGCGTAGGTGTCTCTACGCATTCACATGGAATTCTTTGCAGCATCTGCAAGCGTGATTGTTATGTTGCATATCTTAGTTGCGGCTGCTACTTGCATCCTGTGTGCCTTCGTCATGGTATGCTGATACAATATTTGGTTATAGACTCTTTTGATCCTCGTGTTGTATATTTTACATTGGACATTTTTAATTGGTTCTGATATTGTTCAAATGCAGAGATCAAGTCGCATGATGTACCATGTGGGGGCCACTATACTCTCTCCACAAGAGAAGATCTCTTAGATATGGAAGCTGCTGCCAGGATGTTTGAGGAGGACGAGGATGTACAAAATGAGGTGGAACGGCAACTAAGAGTTAGTAGTGACATGCTTCTGCTGAGAAAATTCTATCCACAAGCTGAAGACGGTGGATATACTTCTTCTTGCAAGATAGATTTTCAACTAAATACGGAATTTACCAAGTTTAAGAATGAAAAATTTCAAGAGTCTGGTAGTTCCAGCGGCTCTATGTTGCAGAGATGTGCTGAATCTTTGGACACGGAAGTTTCAGATGTATCCGAGCCTTGTTCCACCTCAGCTTTCTGTTCTTTTGTAGTGCCAGTCGGTTCATATTCCTTGCCTAACACTGTAAGAATGAGTTTGAACCTCATGTATTACTTTGCATTGCATCTTCAAATTGAACTGAATTTGCTAGAATTGTTGTATTATTGTTGACATAAATTCCATCATGCTGGTACAGGAGAATTCAAGTTCTAGTATGAGAAAGCACATTCCTGCTAAGAGTTCTACTGATGTTTGCGATGCTCGATTATCATCTGTAACTGATGAAATTGTGGGTGCTTGTCTAGACAAGGTTCAAGTTAAGGAAGCTGGATATGCAGATCAAGAAGGCGAAGAGTCTGATTCTGAGATATTTAGGGTTAAGCGTCGTTCATCTACAAAGGTGGAACCAAAAAATGCTAATATCTCTATCCCTTCGAATTTTGAGCAGCAGGTATTGAAGTCTCTCTTGCACCTTGAAACATAAATTACTGTTTTCTCGATTTCTTAAAAGATGTCTTGTTTTGGGCTTCAGGGCCTGATGCACATTGGTGTTTGTAGGTGAACCCCGTATGATAAATTTCAACATGTTTACAAGTGTAGTTGAAACTTGAAAATAAATACGTTGTAATGAAATAGGTGAATGCCTTGAAATAACCGATTAACCAATTAGCTTTTTATTTCCCCTGTATCTGTCAATAATTGAACTCTCTTAGTCATTGACAAAAGAACATTTGTGGTGGTGGCTTGCATCTCTGTAATTGTTTTGTGTGTTACCTAGCAAGTTCTGATTCATGCGAGTTTTTATGGGCAAGTTTGCCATACCTTATCTTTGCTGGGTGCACTTGAATCCAAGCTATGTGGGTGATGGGCTGTGTGGGGAAGGAATTCTGGCCATAAATCAATCTGATGTTTGCTAGTGTTATTGAGTAATGATTTTTTTTTTTCACCAAAGAGTTATAGCTCAAGCGGTATCCCCTCATCTTCCTTAACGGGTGGTCGGGGGCTCGGATCCTGTCAGGGACAATGGACAATGGAGCCACTTGCTTTGGAGCCCTTGTTGCTTTGGGTTCTAAGCCATTTCTATTAGTTGTAAGCTCTAATTTAATAAAAATGGTAAAGGTTGGGGTTTGGCCTATATCCCCTCGAACCTTCAATAAAAGAGAAAAGAGAAAAGAGAAAAGAAAAATATTGAGTTATGTTTTTTTGACCCTCCATGCCTAGGACCTCTCACCAGAACTCTTTTGCAATTATCGCTGGATCTTGTCATCTGTTTTAGCTCCCCAATCGGAAATACAGAAGGAGCTCTGATAGTTAAATCTTTATGATATGTTCTTGGATGCTTAATGTTGCTTTCCTATGTCCTGAGCTTTTTCTTGATTAAATTGGTATGGTGTTGATTCATGTCTATGGTTTCTTAGGGGCTTAAGCGATTGAAGAAAGTTCAGCTCGAAGGGAGGTATGGACAATTGCTGCCGCCTGACATCTCCAAAACCGGTGGTGTAGGCCGTAACGCTGTACCCAGCTTTATTCATTCTAAAAACAGTTTGTCCAGAGATAGAGTCTCCCGAGGAACCTCCAACCCGATCTCTACGAAGTATAAAAATTTTCCCAGGGAAGAACCAGCAAGTAAACATAGAGAACAACACTACATTGGAAGGGTTACAGGGGGACCACCTCCATTGGAAATTGGGCCGAAGCGACTCAAAGTCAAAGGACCTTCAGCATTAGGTGGGTTGGACAGGAGGTTGGATTGAATATATGTTTTTTGAGCCTGACTTCGCTAACTTCATTATTCTCAAATGAGGTCTAACAACAGGGAAGAATACTAAGTGTAGTCACGGGGGAGCAGCGACAAAAATTAACCAGGTATTAGTTGAAAGGAAGTACATTCTTTGTGCAGGCCTCTAAATTGGGGCAATTGGGCACGATGGTGGTTTTTATGAGTTCTCACGCCAAAGGCTTTTTTACGGCTTTTGGCACGAGGGCTCTTCTCCTTGCTGCAAATCTAGAAAGTAGGTTGTCAGATTAGATTGACTTTCAATGTACATTTTAATTTTAACAATTGATCTATTCTTGTGAGAGGGTAAAATGGGGTATACCCCATATCCTCCCTCATTTTAATGTTCCAAGTCTGCTGCTTCCCTTGTTAGGGTTCATTATTCTTTTGTAGCATTGGGTTACTCATTGTGCCCTTTACTACATCAATAAAATTCAGATATTGCTCTGTTTTCCTGGCCTTTGCTGGTTTTGTTTTTCCTTTCTTTATGTGCTGGGTGTAGTGTAAATGTTATAGCAGCTTCGATGAATGGCAACCTATTTTATGGGCCGGGTGCAATGTAAGGTGTTGTTTGTTTATTTTAAGTGCTTAATGCTAAAGTTTAAAAATAAGTCTAAATGTGTTTGAAGAATTAAAAGGCAGCATTTGAAAGCTGAATCAGTAAAATTGTTTGGTTACTGATCTGAATGAATTGTCTGAATAATATCGATTGTCTATTTTAATCCTCTCATAGAGGTTGTTTGTTTATAATTGATAAAAGTAATATAAATATATTTTAATTTTCAATTGATTACTTAAAAATTAAAAAATATATAATATATTTATTATCTATATTAAATTTATTATTACCTATTTATTTAATAATTTTTATATAACTACTTAATTATGTATTACATTTGTTCTTACTTCTAATCTAATTTAGTATTGATATTATTATTTGATATATATTTACTATATTTTAGATTCTAAAAATTATTTTTATTTAT
>JAOWAN010000043.1:4006390-4020818 GCA_028566635.1 Lobelia cardinalis
ATAACTCTAGGTGTTGCCTTTGTTCTACAGGTAATCGCATCTTATATTCATCGGAGCCATTATCCTGCTGACGCGTGGATCGCAGCCATCCCCGGGCACGATCACATATATATAACATGTCCGCTTCGTCCTTTACATTAGTTATCATAATCAACCTATTTCAAACGAGAATATCAAAATCGCATGCATCCTTTAACAAAATCACCATACGAATCGAAACAAACTCAATATCAACGGAGTTACGAAATGAAATTAAAAATTTCACTAAATTCAAACACTGCGAGAACCAAGAAATGTGGCTGATTGAAATACACCGGACGAGAACCAGAGTGGGAAAAGGGTCCGTGGTTACATAAGATTCAGCTGCAGCAATCCATAACTCAGATGGTAAAGAGAAATGTAAAGTAAGCAATAAGAATCTTGTCTCGTAATTGAACCCCAGGAGGTAAAGGATTTACGGATAGTCTACGCTACACCATCTTGCAGAGGTGAGACCACTGAAAACATTGAGGAACCACCAGTAGTATATACTAAATGCTGACTTTCCCTGTGGGATGATCAAAGAGGTGAAAAGACTCGGATCAAAAGGGGACAGGCTACCAACAATAATGGTTTGACCCAGTGACACGGGAAAATCAAACAATTGATTGAGGTCGAGATAGGGTAAGGGGTTCCGGAGGATCAAAAGACTGCTATAATAGAGCTTTTATATCCACATGCCGAGAAAACAATTCACCGGAATTGCTCAATAATAGCCCAATTCCCAGGTCAAAGCCTAGATATACATGAAATGACCCAAGACTCCTGAAAACACATGGAAATTATTAAGGAGAAGTGGAGGGAGACCTGAACAGCCATAAAACACTGACGATCTGAAACAAATGATCTGTTCCATATACTTTCTTTCACCTGGAAAATCCATATACTTTCTTTCACCTGGAAAAACTGTTTGTAAAGTGAACGTTGATACAAATACATTATCATAACATATAATAACCCAGAGGAATCAGAGAAGCCTTTTACAATTATGTCGAAACTGTCATCCATTGACATCATCACTAATCCCAAGTAGCTCGACAACGAAAAATGTTACCATACCAGCAGGAGGTAACACGGGCATGAAAGCAAGAAAAAGGTGAGAGATAGATGGAAAAACACCGCCGACACCTTCAATGTTTATCTTCATTAATCACTAGATCTCCAACCATACATCTAGTTCATAAACTTGCATCTACATTGTATGGTGAACATGCAACAGTTAACAAGGATAAGCATAATTAACCAAAACTCCCACATATCCCAAATTCAAGAAACCTAACACCTTATCACAACTACAACAAAGATATTCACAACTTTATGTCGACGCATTTCAAGACAAAAGGAAGTTTCACTTGTCTTCAAGAACATTTGGGCATATGCTGCATTCCTGTTTAGAATCAAGAGCTACTGAGCAGCCTGAATTTCTCCTTGCTCCTGCTTAGGTAGTACAAAGTCCCCCTCCATATTTGATGGAATCTGCAAAAAAGATCAGAAGGGGCATCATGATCATATAATACCACCATCATACCACAGATATCAAACGACACACTACATTTGGCACATTACTCAAGTAAGGTACATTGGTGAAAAGCATAAGATGGAAATGAGAGAAGATGTAATTGCTTTTGCAGGGAGCCACAGTTATAGCATTTAACACAACCAATAGTTAACATGGCAATTGAAATATAACTTAAGGCACAAGAGGATGATTGATAGTTGCGCCACTGCTACAGGTGCCACGGTTAACTCAATGCACGCAACCCATATTAATAAAGGCACTAGGAGGATAATAGGTAATTGTATGTTCAAAACCAAAATCTCCGAGAATGATGGTATTGAAACTTACTCCCTCTGATCCGGGCAAAGAGACTACGTTTGAGAGTCGAACTATTTTTAATTTTGTACTTTTACTACTTTGTATTATAAAGACCATAGATTTTTTTCTACAACAGGTGACAAAAGTATCATATTTTCAACATGAAAGAAAATGTTTGGAAAGGAAAAAAACAAAATGTTTATGGTTTTGATTTTTGAAAATGGACTCGTAGAATGAAACGTCCCAAAATAGAATAATGGACTCTTTGTGTGGAATGGAGGTTTTACATGATAAGAGAATAAGCATTTAGCGAAACTAGAAATCCATGTGAGGATGATAATATTCAAACTCATAAATTAAGAGAATCACGTTAGTGATCATCCAAAACCCATCAACTAACCTCAGACAATAATATTTATTCTGTTTTTAAGGATAAAGGTTCCACAGCAGTACCAAGTAAAGAAGGTCAATAGGATGTCAAAAAGGTGGTTATCTAGCATATTCGTAATTTCTTACATAGTAAAAGAAGATGAAGATTATCATAACAAGAAGTTCTACTATCTATTGGAAGTACTAACTAAAGGGGGATGGTAGACATGGACTACCTCTCAGTAACACACAAAAGGACCATAGGATGAATAAAAGCCATCACTAACAACAAATCACCTACAGTCACTTAACATTTGTCAAGTCTCCTTCTACAAGTCTAAACCTAGAGAGTTAATCACTATCAACATACCAGTGATCGCTTTAAGTTGTTTCTTTGATGTATGAAGACTAACATATTTGTGTAAGCCTAACTGTGGAACAACCACACACATAGCATACATATCAACCATGAGAAGCCACTAGCATCGGAAAATATATGCTTTGTGGAAAACTTCAAAATAAAATAGACAGCTGTCATACAATACAAGCATGTACACACGCGTGGAACCAAGAATTGGGGTTCCTATAAACACATAAGATTTTGTTTCAGAAAAACCAACGAATTTACCAAATTTCCTCAAAAGTTTGCTATTTAAATCAATTCAAAATATAGACAATAGTTTTAAAAAATAGCACTCCTAAAAGAGTACTGCCATTGGCGCTTTTAGAAGTATTTATATTCATCTAAATTGTACTCCCTCCAAAAAATCTTCCTATTTCCTCATAGAAAAAACAACATAATACAACATCAAACGATATTTATAAATATTTATTTATTATTTTTCGGTAATAGAAGAATTGTATTGGATAGAACGAGAGAATATAAAAAAGCAGACCAGAGAAGTCTGAAATGTGACCTCCCAAACAAGGGAAAAAGATAAAACTTGATCCCTAAAAATCCGAGAATTCACCTCAAAATCCTAATGTTTGAGAACAAGCTAAACACAGCACAACTCCACAACACTCGCACATCCTTTGCACCACCAAAACCCTCGTATCTGATCATACACATATCCCGAACCAATTGAGGGATGCTCTAACTGCACAAAGAGCACCGTACCCGCACGCCATAGGGCAATGCAAAAACAAGTGATCATGGCGATCACTACTTCTCACACACATAACACCAATATCAGCATACAAAGCCTTACAAGGGATGCTCTAATGTTTCCCTCTAAATGCAAACAAAGAGCACCATACCCTCACGCCACTGGGCAATGCCAAAAAAAGTGATCATTGGCTAGCTACTCCTCACACACATAACACCAACCAATATCAGCATATAAAAGCCTTACAGTGACGTCACCATAGCCGCCAATCATTGGTGTTCAAGCAATTGACTAAGCAAAGACTTGATACTTCAACGAAACCTTCGACTTCCAAATTAGATTCTAAAATTTCAATTCTTGTTAGAAAAGTAAGTAAACTATCAATGAAAACTTCTATAAATTTGCAAGAGCGAGAATATTTTAATAAATTATTGATTAAAGGTTAATCACGATGATCAAATAAGCCAAAATGGGAGAATTGTTTTCTGGACGGAGAGAGTATTATCTACTTAGACAAACATACATAGGGCCATGTCCTTGTGTCTTTAATGTGAAGGTCCTTGTGTCCCGTGTCTGAGTTGACCCTCAACACTCATCTCAGTATCCAAAGCCATACTCCCTCCCCATCCCTAAATGAGTGTCCTGTTTGGATTCTAAAAAGTCAACGTAATTTATTATTAAAATAATTATGTAGCATATATTTATTATAGTTCAGATTCTAAATTTAAATCTTTGCAAGAATATTAACTATCAGTAGCATTGTTTTAAACATTGCAATAAGAAGTTAATTTTCCTAAAAGATAGGTCAACGTTTAATAAAGTTGACCAATAAATCAAAACAAGACACTCATTTAGGGACGGACGGAGTAACAAAAACCAAAACTCACCCCTCGACCAGAATCACAAGGCGATTGACCTTCCAAAACCTATCATATAGACAATTGCTTTAGCAGTATACCTCAGAATGTTGTAACTAAGCAGTCAACATGAACCAGAAAAGAGCAATTGACCAAACGCCAATCTCAAACGGTCAGGAGGGGAGATCACAACCGTTGGTCCTACAAACAGTTTATTCTGCTTCAGTGTCACTTGAATCCAAACCTTAAATCCGGTTATCAGTTCTGATACCCTAATGCTTCAGCCAGGTAATTGTTGCCCAGGGAGATAAACATTGACATGTTGGAAAAACTTGCAAAGCGCAGAAGCTCAGCATTGCAGGTGTAACTTGAGTTCAAAAGGTCTTCAAACAGCATAACAATTTTATATTCTATGATAAACTTTTTGAAACAAAAATTGATAGTTACCCTAAATCCAAGCAATAACAAGAAATTCTTATAGCAAACAAATATAGACAGCAAATTTTCTAAGATACAGTTCAAATGTAGAAGCACCTTGCGCTGAAGATTTGTTATTGCACTCCTCAGCAAATTATCACCAACGATCAACCTAAGCCTTTTAACAAACTCATCTCTACTTATTTGCTTCATCTGCATATCAAGGTAAAAAGCATTAGAGAAGTCCAACACAATTTCTGATTCAAGCCTGTGTTATACATACCCTGAATAACTCATAATTTGTCTTAACCAGATCCATATCTCTGGGTGTGACTTTACTTGAGATGGCAGCAAACAACAGGGGAAATGGCATCCAAGGGGATCTCGGAGTCTTTGCGGGGCCTGAGGCTTGTTTAGCAACAATTTCCCGAGACCTCTGGACTGGAACCTGATGGCAATCATTTTCCTAATTATTAAACAGAAACCGGCTGTAAGCAAATACAAATCATGAAAGATACTGAATCCAAAAATCATAGTGACGACCTATGCTAATGTAACTAAGGACATAGTTTTGAGCTGTAGGCAGAGGCACTAGGCATGTTTAGCAGACAGCTTGCATACATAACCCTCTAAATAGGTCATGATCAAGCAAAACTAACTAGATGATGTATGAGCACCTAGCTGGGTTTAGAGCTCATAGCCGAGCCACCTATTCCATCATTCCTTAAACTGATTGCCTACAAGAAATCATAGGAGACTTAAGATTAACACCCACCGGACTTCCAACGAATCTAAAATGTCAGCGAGCAAAATAATTCTCCGCAATGCAAATGTAGTTCCTTTAACACTAGAATGCTATCCGTTACTTATCCTGAAACCCAATACATAACTTCTTAGCCCCACAAATTCTTATCAGCAATTTACCACACCCCTTAGAAGTACCATCGTTTAACTCACCCCAATGCAGTATCATCATTTGATTCATAGGTATTAAGCATCAATATATATATATATATATATGTATATTGTTCTTTATTTTAGTCCATTGATATAAGGAAAAAAAATTATATAGGGTCTTATTCAAATGAGAACCTAAATATGCTAGAACCACTAGGATCCAACAAATAATATTAAAACCCAACACCAACGTAATACTAGGATACAACACATATCAACTAAGATCTAACAATAATACTAAAATCCAACACCAAAAGAATAATACTAAGTTCCAACACCTATCAACTACGATCCAATAAATATCAACTTGTTGGATCCTAATGGTTCTCATTTGAACAGCCACACACACACACACACATATATATGTCTATATATGTGTACGACATATGTATGTATATGAATTTTGGTTTTCCTCGTATCAATCGACTAAAATAAAGACTAATTTTTCTGTGGCAGTTGATTATCTTCAAAATTCCACTCAAGCCCACTTATGCTTTTCCAGCTACTCAAATTTTCTCCTTATGCCCTCTTATACAAGAAATACCAACAACATTTAAGTTGCATCACAACGAGCAGTGACGACAGTCAACTCAACATACATAGCCCCAATACTTAATTCTCAGATATACTAATTCAAGAGAACAATAGAACAACTTGCTGCCAAGAAAGCAGAACTGCAAAGAACGATTACAACAAGTTGAGAGCTTACCACATCAACAGGAGTAGAATTGAGGTCTAACTGGACCTGCGGCCCTTGACAACAAGTGCTGACCCCTGAAGTAGCATGCTTGCTTTCGTTTTCAACAAGAAGTCCTGGAAAGACAATAACAAAAACAAAATGTCGTGCTAAAGGTTTTCCACATGCAAGCACAGAAATAAATACAGAACAAAAAAAGCATGAAAAGTGAGGAATACAACTCCAGAACAGATAATAGAGGTTTCATAGTTTTCCTTGTAATATATGTTAAGCAAAAAGCTTTAATAATAATTGATATTCCATGAGCATTAATGTTGGCAATACTAAATTTTGAAGCTTCAGTATTAAAGGTAGAATGTGATATAAATTGTTTATTACTACGTATGGGAAAATATATCATCTCAATTACTTGACTGGACACAGGCCATCTGAATTTGTTGACAGCTATCAGGTAAATACCAATTGATTTAAAGAATTTGTGAGCATATACTCCCTCTACTCCAAAGGTCCACTTTCCATTTCTACATGTCATCATGGGACTAAATCAAATCAATATTCAATGTTCTTTTTGCTACATTTTAGGTAATAAAATAACTTCAACAATTAAAAACCACATAAAAGTACTATGAAATGAACTTCGATAAATTCATAAAAACGCATAAAGTTGTATAAATCACTGGTCAAGTGTACTCAAATTGACCTAAAACAGTCAATGATGAACTCTTTGTACAGGAACGGAGGAAGTGGCATACAGGATCTTGAGCATTAGCACCTTAAAAATCAACAATTTTGCTAGCACGAAAAAAGAAAACATAAATGGTAATGAGCATCAATAATAGGAACACAGATGGATAAAAATTATCACCTTCGGTATCAGAAGGAATCTTGAAACTAACAGTATATTCCGGGAAGATGTGAGTATTCATATTCATATTCCACACTACATAAAACCCTGGATTTTGAAGATCATCTACTCCACTATCAAAGTCTTCAGAACTGGGATGGAACTGTTTCGATCCATGACAAACAAGCTCCATGTTTCCCATTATTACACGACATAATACCATGTGTTGTGCACCATTTTCGTCAACATCACAATAACTTGCACTGTATATGGAAAAATTAAATGTAAAACTCATCTCAAAAAGCATATAATCAAAATGATTAACATGTACATAACAAAAGTTAAATGATCATCATATCTGTACTCGATCGGGAAAGTAATCAAACCAAAAAAGTATGTAAAGTTTCAAACAAGCAGCCAAGAAGGGTTAGTCTCGCACTATATAGCAAATTACTAGGTGCATAGACGAGAGACAAACAGCATACTAATTGTCTTCTATTTCCGCATCTGTGGCAAAAAAGGTCATACCCCGCAAGCACATGCACAAATCCCTAAAACATGGTAGTATTTTGGGTTAGAGACCCGATCTCCACAACTGTCTGATTCTTTCCCAAGCTCTGTCTAGTGAAAGACTGTGCATCGTACCTGCACCATCTAATTATAAGGCTGGTCTTTGGGACCCGCAAAGATGAGCAAGGTCAATTTTTATAATCAATCATGTGTTGCTGAGTAAAAAGAAGTACAGGTATAATCAACCAAAAGTAAATCTTTATGATTAATATACTCAATTGTATCAATCATAAGCTAATGGGAATTTCCGATGGATCTTTTGCTATTATGTCAGAGGTTTAATGGTATTTGTTGGAAGGTTTCATGGTTATTTTGGGTATAATGCATACTTGTACTTTGATTTTGAAAAAAAAAAATCCAATGCATCATAGATCTCAGGAGTTGTAACTGAAAAATGGAAAACTGTTTGTTTGGGCAGATTTGAGGGGGTTCATTATTCCACCTAAAGCACCCTCTGGAGTTCCGTGGTCTGGGGGTGTAAATCAAAATATTATTATTAAGAATTTAAGATATGGTAACGTTTTCAATTAAAAGATAAACAAAAGCAAAGCAAAACCACATATCTATAATGTAGTTTACAGCAGAAGTCAGTAAATTCCTGCAAGTATGCTTTGAAACACAAGAATACAACCCGCGGCCTGTCGCGTGGTCGAAGGAGAGCCTCAGCCCAATAACAATGAAAATTATCCTCTTTTTGGCTTAAACAGTCTAAACTTTGAGATCCAGGAACGTCGTACCCCAACCTGCTAGAAGTCTTGTTAACTGCGAATAACCATTCCTTCCAGACGACAAATAAACATAAATAAATTATTTTGATGACCAAGTAGATATAAAGATTTCAGGACTTCGAACAAAGTTAAACGCGATCTATTTGGAGAAGTAGCAACGAAAATTTGACGGGCTGATATTTACGAGGGAGAGGGAATATTATAGGGAGTGTCAGCATAAAACCAACTGCAGGAAAGCAACCAAAATGCTTCATTTATACATCAAATTAGCAGCTGCCTTATTCAAAAGCACGAAACAACAGAGATGAAATCTTATACACATCGAACCTGCAATATGCAGGAAGCCAAAAGAAAAGAAAAATACATAAACAGAATACCGAAACAATAGGGCCGTCGAGTAAAAAAAGCTAGAGGACAAAGTAAAGAAATAATTAAACATATATTCAGTAATTAGAACGCAGGAATCACAGCCACAAATATGCATTGCCATATGGTACACAGCTATGAATGTATGGAGAAACATTTTGCCCATGGTTGCTGTACTATAATGGTAAGAATCATCCCAGGTATGCATTAGCCACGAGCTCCTACAAGGTCTTAGTCAGCATCCAGATCCAACTAAAACTCAACGGACTAATTAACCGACAGTAATCAAGCACAAGAAATACGCAAATAAAAAGGTAAATATTGTCCACTCCATATGTATTGGTCTATTTTCTGCAATCATGTTTAAGACTTGAATACACTTTCGTATAGATACTCCCATTTTACCCAAAATTTCTAGTTAAAAACTCCATTCGTTCCAATACAAATGCCTTCTGACTTTTTGTTTTAAAGGTTTCATATTTTTTACCAACCAGACTAGCAAGTAGTAGAGATGGCTTAAAGCCAAAAGCAACAAGGAGGGCTTGAAGCCGAAAGCAAGTGGAGACAGATATCTTCAACAAGATAATAGTGTCCCCATTGTCCCTGACGGAACTTGAGCTTGCCCTCTTTGACTTTGCACGGAGTTTTAGGAAATCCTTTTGACTCAAGATATAAGAGATTTTGTGGACTCAAATAGATCATCTGTCAGTCCAAGAAACTTGCCGCCACCAATTTTCTCTTTTGCACAGAAAGCTATCTAAATGGACACTTATTTAGGAATACCCAAAAATGCAATAGAATAGAGGACACTTATTTAGGAATACCCAAAAATGCAATAGAATAGAGGACACTTATCTTGAAACGGAGGGAGAACTACATACTCTCAAAAGAGTATCTGTAATTCATATAAGATGCACCACAAGAGGAATTACTGAATGTATCAAACAATAGACAAGAGAACTCTTACCTGATTTGAGTGCAATCTGCAGGAATCAGGTAAGTTCCTGCACCATATATAGACTTGATCTTATTTATTCCACCATGACCAAGCCCATACGTCATAATACCAGCAACTGCTTCTTTAGAAGTAGGAAGCCAACCATATCGAACATTTGCATCCCCACGGTACTTTTTGGTGATCTCTGCCTGCTTCTGAAATAGTTCTGATCGGGCTTGCATTGCAGGACCTAAGCCCCTAGATATGTCCACTATAGCTACATCTAAAGATGATCCCAAGCCCTTCACAAAAATTTCCCTCACCATATTGACGTCCAAAGCCCCACGAACGAGTGACTTCTCGGAAATTATGTTCACTTCTGTGTCAGATATCTTACCAAAATTATCATCAACTTCAGCAGCACGACAGGCAGTGGCAGGTTTCTGATCCAGTTGAACTTTCATCTCAAGAGCATTGGACTCTCCACTAGATTCTTTCAGCTTGGAGCTATCTAGTCCATTTATTTCAATCTCCAGCTGCAATTTCATTTCATTTGAGCCATGAAGCGGAGAAAAAGAGTGCCCATGATCTCTCTCATTATCACAGCAGCAATCATGAATTTCATCGTAATCAGTAAATGTTTCAGGAAAAAAACAATTACCAACTTCGTCAATCCACGCAATTGGCTGCTGTAAGCCCGTCTCCAAGTCAAACTGCAACATATGTAAGAAGTCTAGAACAATCGAGCGACCATTGAACTTCACTTCGTTGGCAAATTTCTTTACCTGAAAATCTTTCTTAAGCAGCACAACAAGATCCTGAGGATAATCTGTCCACTCCCCATTCTGGTAGTACATTAGGCGTTGTGGAGAACCAGTTTTTTTCAAGTTCAAATAGGATTTAAGCAACGATTTTCTAAAGCGTGATATGTGGTTAGTACACATGGGTTTCAATCCAAGCAGTTTCCTTCGCTTCGCGTGCTTTTGAATCGAAGAATTTAATGAGGAACGTAACGGTAAGGCCAAGCGGGTACCTCCGGTTAAATAAGTTTCACAACGTGCTGCCCGCTTCCTCTTCAAGTCAACTTTCACACGTCGGCTACTAGCCAATACCTTTGCGAACTTCGTTTCCATGTCTACCCACAGGATCAATCCCTATCAACAGCTTTATAGCCAAAAATTCAAAGAAAACAGCACTACAGAACTTTGTCTTGGTTACAACTCAGAGAAACAACGCCATTGCCAGCATTTGCATACCTTGGCCTATAAAAACCACCAAAATAACATGAAGAGGTAGGTATGTAAATTAATTGCAACAGATAACAATAAAGGAGCCAATTTCAACAGCCCTAAAGAGAGAAATATATGGAGAGCATTCTGGTGAGTTGTGAGATTCACCAAAAGGTTCTATACTGGAAGCATCAAGGTGCACCGTGGTACCAAACTACTCCCTCCGTCCCAAAATGAGTCACAAATTGTTCTTGATTGAGAATAAGTAGTGACACTCATTTTGGGACGGAGGTACTAGAACTTAAGAACATATAGCATTACATTGTAAACATCACTATAAGAAGCAACAATTAAAATAGTAATATATAGCTTCCTTAAATAAATTATACTATATCCAGACTGAAGAAGCCCTCGAAGGAGCTCGGAAAGACAAATTATGTGTGACCAAATAGCCTGTATCCACATGACCAAAGAAAGGTACAAACTCTTGAAAAAAGGGCTCTACCCTTCAGTAACCAGATCCTGAGAGTAAATATCAGTTAAACAACATCCTCACCATCTGCATGTACGTCCTTTCAACTTGAGTTGCTACCAAGCCATTGGTAGCACCAACACAATGGCAGCAAGACAAACTTTTGAGTGTATCAGACCCGTTCCCTTTTTTGGCTCTGCAACTGCCAAATCCCAACAAAGTAAGCCCCAACCTTTGAACATTGACGCGTGGAATTTTCCATCACAAGATTCAATTTTCACACAAGGTAGCAACTAATCTCCAAACCTCTTTATTCATCTGTTTTCTTTGATAATATCGCCTATAGCACAGTTATATAGTGATCTAGCTATGGGTTTTATAATGTGCTACCAGAGCCATCATCATCATTGTTTAGTGTAATCTCAAATAGCAAATTATTGATTTCCATTGTTTTTCTCAACGTGCAATTGTAATCATTATGAGATGGGTCATGGGATCTGGCATTATGTCGCCACAATGAATCAGAGATATAAATCTTGAAAGGTAAAAATTTAATACTGTAGATTTCATACCTTCTTGCGTAACAAGAAAGTGAATTAACAAAATCGCATTTCGATACAACCCAATACACATCTCGTGCTAACCAAGAGATACCACAAATTAGCATAGAGAATTATAATTTCATTACCATACTGAACTTAAATTTTCATTAACATAATGAATTATATTTTCACTACCACTTCGGTAGATTAAATCGTCGCTGTAGATCACAAACCTACAAGTAAACCCAAAAACAGATTATGTACTGGTCATACTATTCAAGTGAACGGCGAGAGGAATGGGGAGAAATGTTTGACCTAAAAGTTTTATGTTGGGGAAGGAGAAAATCAGAACAGAATACAATCTTTCTTGCATTTTAAATAGCCAAATTGCTTAAAGCATGTATACATACCAATTTAGAATTTCCTCAAATCTCCAAATTTCTATGACAAATACGGCCTTCACCTTTTTTGCACGAAGGACTGAACTTCTCTAAAATATCCCTTCAAACACTTCTCAACAATCAAAGTGGACTTCAGCATTCAGGATAACTGATCACAGTAGCCTAAAGTAACTTCCGCATCCAGCTAGCAAAGTGGTATATCAAAACCATCACTCAAGAAATACCGATGATTAGCCTGTTCTACCAGTGCCAATCATTTCCGACCAAGTATATGACCGTGTCCATCTCAGCATCATAGCTCAGAAGCCAATCTACTTACCAACAGCAAAAGTCACGAGACAGCCTATAAGAAGTCGGTCGCTTTCACACAAGTTAAAGTAGAAGTCATGCCTCACAGCCAGCAAGAAAGAAATCTGGTGAAGGCAATATTCCCACATAAGGGGTCACAGAAAACTGCAATTAAAGTAGCCAACCGTAGTGAGGGACTTCAAATCACCATAACCACGCACACTGATGTGTCTCAAGGATTTATGTCCACCAAACTGGATGCACCATCAATCAGCAAAGAGCCTATAGTTCATGACCACCAAATAACTTATGTTTGACCCCATCATATAGCTACTCCTAGTAAAATACATATCCCAGATTAAACTTCCCAGAAGGCTTCAAATGACAAGTTTTGATCCACCTTCCCACCTATGTTACCCGGGTACAGCCGAAAGGATCGGGTGGTGCGGGTGCGGCTCCGCGGATCGGGTGCAGCATTTTTCTAATTGCTGGATTCTTGGATGCGGCGAAAAAGTAATCAATCAGCATTTTATAGATGAATAATCTAATTATATACTCGCATTTTAATACTGTTAAAGAGTGTAAATATTGAAAAGATAGAGAGTTGATTGGTCGAAGCAAGAAGATTTTGAAAGCATAGTGTTAGAGCGTAAATATTAAAAAGTATAAGGACATTATAAGAAAAATAAATAGCGGGATTATCGGTGAAACTAACTATTCTCCGACCTTATGTTGCCTAAATTCATTCACCAAATCCTGCCACCACCACACACAGCAATGGTCCCTTCCAAGTTCCAACCCAGTGCAGCGACCTGCCAGAACTTCTTTCTACGGCAACTCCTCCTCTAAGGAGACTCCATCGCCTCCGTTATTTCCCTCCTTTACAACTCTCCTCTTTCTCACCCTCATGTTTATCTCACCTGCATCGCTCTTTTCCGTTCACGCTACGCTCTCTTCGTCACCAACCTTAGATCTAGTTGTATCCACCCTCCATCTGCCGAATCCGACACAGGATCCGTACCAGTACCATCTTGTGTCAACACAAGTATATGGCCAAATATGGAGGATCCAGATATCAAGCATAGTTATCGAAGGCAAAAAGTGGGCGTGAGGCGAAAGGTGCCTGAGGCGGCTGAAATGCAAGGCGAGAAGCGAAGCAGAATAAGCAAGAATACTCCCGGCAACATATTCTGGCAGAATATCCAAAGCCAGTGACCTTATTCCGGCACCTTCAACATTCCCCATGGATCTGGTGCAATTTATTATTTAGAGACCAGATCTGATCAGATCTCGCCGGAATAATTCGATAAGCTGGATCTATTTGAAAATAGGCCAGAACTGGCCGAAAAATACCAAAATCCAAACCTCGACTTCGCCTGAACTTGCTCGGACGGTCACCTCTCACACCTTTGATAACTAAGGTTACAAGCTACAATCACTTTTCGTATTAACTAGGTAGGTTTTTCAAAACACGGATTTACACTTTTCTCTCTCTAAACCTACTATTTTACCACTACCCTATACCCACATCCCTAATACCCATACAACTTTTATTCAAAATCTCTCCCCCCCCCCTTCACTGATCTGACTCATATCACTTTTCTCTCCCCCTCTTCCCTTCTTTTTTCTCTCCCCACACTCCATTAATGTCATCAATATTTTTGGTGAAAATGCAGCTCCCTTAGGTTGCGTTTGGATGAGTGATTTGATTTATGATTTTGTGATTTCAATTAGGTAAAAGTGTGATTTTAGTTACTGTACACGAATTAATGTAGATTCCCATTTTTGCC
>JAOWAN010000043.1:4020918-4046939 GCA_028566635.1 Lobelia cardinalis
CTTCTGCTGCCGCTCCATTTCTCTTCTTGTTCCTCCTCTGTGGATGAGCCATTTAGCCCTAGTGAAAGAGAGATTATGTGTTTGAGATGGTACCCTTTCTGATTCTTCCCTTAGCCTCAGAGTTTGTGATGGGTTTGTGGTTTCTGTGTTTGACAAATGCTGGGCCTAATCGTTTTGGTGATTCAATCTAAAGCTGGCCAGTGACCTATGTTCTATAGCCACCACAATTATTGTGATTGTTGGTAATGGTTGTTTGAGATTTGGATTTAAAATTTGGTAGTGATTGTTGGTGGTTGTTGGTGGTGGTGATGGCAATACTGGTGGTGATGGGGATTGTTGGTAGTGGTTGTTGGTGGTGTATGATGAATGTATATAAGGAAGAAGAAGATGAATGTAAATTATCTTTTTTACCCTTAGTTGTACAAGTTAATTTTCTAAATTGCCCTCTATAAACGTTCAATTGACGGTAAATTGACGGCAGGGACCAAAATCGGCCCTTTTTTTAAATTTGGACCAAAATTAGCCAAGTTCAAAATAGAGGGACTATTTGCAAAAATCACAAAGTTTGAGGGACCATTTATGAAGTTGTCCCCAAATGAAACGAAGATGCTCAGTACTACTATATATATTACTCCACTCTACAAGAAATTAATTCGATGTTCAAGCGAAAAATCGGTTACCATTATTATGAATGATTACATGAGTGTTCAACGAACGTAGTAGAATTGAAGTTCAAAGTTAGGCTGATTTTCACTAATGCTACATTAATTGTAGTTACCTTGTGGTTTCATCTCATCTCGACAGTTTAATGTGAATTTAATTGAAACAAAGCAAATACGAGTAATTATTTAATTAATCCCTCTACAAGACTCGTCAACATTCAATAGTCAAATTACGAAGCAAATTTTATTGAGTTATGAAGCGGCCGGCCAATTAAAGTTCCGACTTTCTCCATCTGTAACATGTATATCCAACTTGATTAAAATGACGTACGACTAAAATTAAATCATACTATTTCGTCTTATAAAATTAAATGTTTATTTTATTTATCCATAATAATAGTGAAAAATCTTAGACGAAGTTTTTTTTTAATCAATGTCTTTCCGTATACCATACTTCATGACGTTAAGTGAAGATATGAATCGTTTAAAGAAGGCATGACATGACATGAGAAAGAAAAGAAATCGTATTTTTTTTTTTTTTTTAAAGTGCATCTCCTGTTGTAAAATCTTCATATGCAGCAGCCTAACATAATTGGTAATGTATGTGAGATTATCGACCTAAGCCTTGCATAACCCCCCAATAATACCAAGAAATCCCATCTGCGTTCTACCAAACTGCAACAAAATCCCAGCTGCTTGTTGATTTGCTTCAGTATTTGTCAATAACCACTTGCAAAGGACACGCTACAATAATCTTGACCTTTACTTGAATATGACCATGATTTACAACAGTGATTCCAACTTTCCAATCCTGTTTTACTTCAATGGATTGCCATAAGAAATTCTGCAGATTTTTGTTGTATACTTGACATTGCTAACTCACAACTGCGTGGATTAGTTCTAGGAGAGTATATGGTCAATCAAGTGAAATTTGGGGGTGGGGGGTGGGGGTCTTAATCCTCCCAAGAAGCAAAATATGTCTTCAAATTTTCATGCCTATAAGATGAAACATTGTGAATCTAGTGATGTACACTAGTTACAACTCACAACATCCGGCTTGCTATGATGTCATATCAGGGAAAGTTGTGCAAGGCATGTCCCTTACACTCTCAGACCAGCTGCAGCGTCCTTGATTTGCTGAATTGTGAAAATCCCAAAGACATCATCATCTTTAACTGCATTTACTACTGCCAGTCCAACATCATCGACACTCACTGGCGAAGCTAAAAGAAGATCTGACCCGGGAAGAGACCTCAATGGCTTAGTAAAATTCTCGACTGTGCTCAGAAATCTCTCCACTGGCTCCCCTATCATATCCAGAGGGATCTCGAATCCATTCACCTTTCTTTTCCCATAGATAAATCCCGGTCTTAGGACAACACCTGCATATATTCCAACTCAGACTCAGCTTGCCGTTGATGGGGATTAAAACAGAAATGCAAACAGTGGCTTTTTTTTTAAATATAAACTGAACTCAGTAGATGTGGGTTTCCAAAGAGAACTTGAATGCACGTGAAGTTCATCCATGCAAAAAAGTTCAATAATGAAACTTCTCCTACTGATGACCTATGATACTGGCCTGTCTTTGTACTAATCCCTCCGTCCCAAACAAGTGTCAAAATTTGTTCTTGATCTCCTACTGATGACCTATGATACTGGCCTGTCTTTGTACTACTACATCTGTCCCAAACGAGTGTCAAAATATGCTCTTGATCAAGAACAAATTTTGACACTCGTTTTGGGATGGAGGGAGTATCAAGAACAAAGTTTGAAACTAATTTTGGGAAGGAGGCAGTATTTCTCTGCTGTGTGTTAATAGATTATAATATGCAAATGAGACCTGATGCTCCCTATATGCCTAAAATCATGACTAAAAACACTTGGCTGACTAGGTTTATACGTCAATATTTCCCATCTTTGCTTCAGAGAAACAGATCAAGAGTCGGAATAATGAACACAAGAAGTCGGAATACTGAACACAACAATGTAAAAGAGGACTCGAGGTACCAGCATTTGGATACTCAGATAAAACGACTGATTCTGCTTTCCGCTTGCCTGTGAAGTATCCAGATGTTTGTAGAAATGATGGTATGTTATAGTCATGCACTGAGATTAAGACGAACTTGGGGATCCCTGCACGTAAAACAAGCATGTAATGTAATGTTGGTATATTTGTGAGATGTAACGATTCAATTACGATATATTCACCCACTCAGAAGCACCCACACCAATATACTAACACCATATGACACAACACGGATTTGCTGACACAGGTTTTCAAAAGTATGAAATGATGCACCGGAGCGGGCTTGATATGTGCATATATCAATGTATGTATGATCTTCAATTCCATATCAAGAAGAAAACCATTAATAAATATCTAAGACATGAAACACCCATTCATTCAATTGTAATACACCCTCCATCTGAATATTAGTATCCATTTATGAAAAAATTGTCCCAACGTGAGTTTCTATTTTTTTCATGAAGTTACAAAATTCACCTTTGCTAGTCATTATGGTATGATTACATTCATATGCACTAATACTGCTTGTGTATCCACATCCTTAATTTCCATCAAAAACACAAAATATACACTCACTTCAGGATGGAGGGAGTATGCAACACTTTTCCCATTGTCATTAAAATCCAATGCTTTCAGATCGTGCACTTCAGCTTGGGTTTTTTAATGCATTTCGGACCCTTTCTTTTTATGGACTCCCAACTGTAATAAAACAAGGACATTCTTAGTCAAGAATTCCAAGATCCAATCGTCCAGGTGCAAATGGAAGGTCAGAAGAACAATCTTGTCAATGATTGGAAATATAGGCAAGAAAGATAGATTTAACGAAACAAATAGATTGACAACCACAAGAAACATGGAGTTAAATGTGGTTCACCAATCCTTAGGCAATATACACGAATAGGCAAGCGACAAATCCTCAATGTGTAAATAGGGATGACAAGCGACAAACAGACTCTTGAGTTTTCTCCTTGAAGTTTCATAAAACTCCTAAACCCTCTAAAGAATGTTCTCTCACGTAAACAGAAAACACTATCAGTGCCTCGCTGTGTACAACACCATGAAGTCACTCAAAAAAACTTGATCTCTACCACATTTGGACACTAGGCCTCCTGAATGTGTACTCGGACTCTAGGGACTAGGACACACCAAGCAACCTATGCAGTCTCCCTGCTAGGTCTATAGTCAAGGCTTCAATAGGATTAACTGAATTGAGATTTCCTATCCCAAATGATGTCTCATCTCCTGTCACATGTCTTTTAAAAACGACATGTATCCTAAAATTTAGAGTTTAAATTTAGGGTCATCTTTTAGACGGTTGAGATGGGGTTTTAGAAAGATGGGACAAAAAGTGGAACATCATTTGAGATAGAAGATCCGGACTCGGATTAACTATTAAAATCATATTACGGAAACATATGTCCATTAAAAATCATAAAGGAAAAAAAATAGAGAAGGGACACCACCAATTACATTGAAACCTTACTTGTGTATAACTCCCAAAACATTAAGGAATTGGGAAGAATCACAGCAATAACTTCTTTTTGTTTGAAAAGAAAGAAAATTACTCCCACAAAAAATAAAACAAAAAAAAATTTTAGTTTGCACTGCTTTTTTTGCACTCATCCCCCCCATTATACAGTAACCATGTACTCACCAAATTGTCAAACCATTCTCAAATTGCCTCTTGATGATAGAGATCAGTACTCCCTCCATCCCAAAAAACGAGTCACATATTGAAGCCAAATTTTATTACATTGTACTTCTCTTGTAATGCGCTTAGAGCCTTACCCTTACACAGCCGATCTCAAGCCCTTATAAAGGAGGAAAGTTGCCTTAGGTAGCCTGAAGTAAAAAACTTAGTCAGATGTCTTATGAATATGAATTATGTATTAATTTTTGAGTAAATGATAGGACGTCAACCGCTTTATGTGGCATGTCGCACCTGCCTGCCTCGGGGTTTTGCAGGAGAGCAAGGGGCATCACATCTCTACCTGGGTGTGATTAATATTCAGCAAGGGCGTTTGATGCACTTACCTCGTGGTGCATCAAATAGGCTAGAGGTGCCACACCATCGTCCGAATGTGGTAAAATAATGAGCAAGGGCGGAGTAGAAAATTTTACTACTAGGCTTAGACTAGGAACTTGGAACAAAGGAACCATGGTGTGTAAGAGGATGGAGTTAGTAGATACTATGATTAGAAGAAAGATTAATATAGCATGCCTACGAGAAACAAAATCAGTAGAGGAAAAAGCTAGAGAATTCGAAACACAGGGCTTAAATTATATTGTACCAGAAAAGATAGGAAGAAAAATGGGGTTAACATAGTAGTAAATAAGGATCTAAAAGAAGATGTACCAGTTACTAGGAAAGGATATAGAATCTTACTTATAAAATTGGTACTAGGAGAAAGAAATAACTAATCTAGTTAGTGCCTATGCACCGCAAGGGGAACAGACCAACATACTAAAGATCAATTTTGGACGGACGTGGATGAATTAGCTCAAGGGATACCTAAAGATAAAAACTCTATATTGGGGGAGATTTTAACGGTCATGTGGGAGAAGACCGCATACGGTATGAGAGGGTGCACGGAGGATATGGTTTTGGTGATAGAAATAATGGAGTAGCTCTATTAGATTTTGCGGTTCCTTACGACTTAGTGATAGCGAACACTTGTTTTAAGAAGAGGGAAGAACATTTAGTAACTTTAAAAGTGGATTAAATAAGAGTGAAATAGACTATTTTTTAAGTAGAAAAGTTGCTAGGGTTACTTGTAAAGACCGGTAGGTAATTTCGGGAGACAGTCTAACTTCACAACATAGAATTATAGTGCTTGATATCACCCTTAAAACTAAAAAGCAACGTAGGAAAGACATTAAGGATCAGATCAAGAAGTCGATTTTTGTCGATATTTTTATTGCATATGGGTTGACTTTTTTGTGATTTGATTTTGGGTATGTAAGAAGGATGTGATATTTTAGGAGGAGGGGGGGTGAGAGAAAAAGGAAAGATGAATGTGATGTTTTTAAAATGATGTATAATAATGTAATAGATATAGGGATAAAATAGAATAATAAAATTGAAATTTGAAAAGAATAATAATATAAAAGCAACGCGTGAGCTATAGGGTGATTAAGGCTTTTGTAAAAGCATGCTAAATCACCATCTTGATCTAAGCCTAAAACCCTAAGAACCAAGTGGTGGGATATAAAATGCAAGAAAGTAGGTTATTTAGAGAGAAAATAATAAAAGATGCGACATGGAATATAGAGGATGAGATCAACGGCATGTAGAATAAGGTATTAGCCATTAGGGGAGTCAAAAGGCAAGCGACGTATAGATAAAGAAACGTAGTGGTGGAATGAGAAAGTCCAAAAACTAGTCCGCCTAAAAAGAGAAGCATATAAAACTCGGCAAAAATTTAAAAACCTAAACGATTTAATGCGATATAAGAAGTTGCTAATAAAGAAGTAATAGAGCCGTGAGAGAGGCTAAGGGCAAAGCATTTGATGACTTTTATAATGAATTAGATACAAAAGAGGGGGAAAATGCTATATAAAAACTTGCAAATCAAGGGATAGGAAAAGTAGAGGTTTCAACGAGGTAAAATGCAATAAGGATAAAGACGCGCGTGTTTTTAGTCAAAAATGAAGAAATAAAAGATAGAGAATAATATACTTTGAGAAACTATTAAATGAGCTGCACATAGGAAATGTAGCAAACAATAATAGTAGCAACAATAGGATAAGCAGAGGTATTATTTCTTTCGTAGAATTAACGATTATGAGGTGGAGTTTGCCTTAAGAAAGATGAAAATCGGGAACATTAAGGTATGAAAATGTCTTGGTGATGAAGGAGTGTTTTGCTACTTAAGTTTTTTAATAAAAATATGATGACAAAAAAAAATATCAGATGAGTGGAGAAGGAGCATTATAATATCAATATACAAACAAAAAGGTGTTCAAAGTTGCATGAATTATAAAGGTATTAAGGTAATGAGTCACACAACAAAACTTTGAGAGAGAATAGTTAAAAATAGACTAAGTAAGGAGACAACACTATCGGAGAATCAATTTAGTTTTATGCCGGATCGATCAACAATGGAGGCTTTTACCTATTAAGAAAATTGATGGAAAAAAAAGGATCTATACATGGTCTTTATTGATTTCGAGAAGGCATACAATAGAGTCCCTAGAGAATTAATTTGATCGGTCCTAGAACAGAAAGGGGTTAAAGTTAAATACATTAAGATTATTAAAAATGAGACATCGACGTTGGTTAGAACCACGACAGGAGAGACATGCGAGTTTCAAGTCACAATAGAACTACACCACAAATTGGCCTTAAACCTGTACATTTTTGCCTTAGTAACAGATAGACTAGCTAGATATCTACAAGATGATATGCCTTGGTGCATACTATTTGCCGATGACATTGTCTTATCCTTGAAACAAATAATGAAGTTATTAATAAGCTAAAAAAATGGAAAGAAGCTTTAGAAGTAATATAAATCAAATTAAAGTAGGAGCAAAACATAGTCTATGGCTTGCAACTTTAGTGGTAAGAGGAGTATTAATGAAGTGAAAATTAAGTTAGATGGAGAAGAAATACCTCAAAAGCAAATATTTTGGTACCTAATATCAATCATTAATCAAAATGGATAGGTCGGAGAGGATGTTAATCATGCGATAAAATTAGGTTTAATGAAATGGAAGTGTGCATCTAAAGTCTTATGTGATCGGTGCATATCAGTAAGGCTAAGGGAAAAATTTATAGGACAGTAGTTAGGCATGCACAATTGTACGAAGCCGAGTGTTGGACTACTAAAAAAACATACTAACAAGATGAGCGTAGCGGAATGCGAGTATTTAGATGGATGAGCCATAAAACTAGAAAATATAAGATTCGTAATAAACAAATACGTGAAAAGGTAAAAGTAGCTCCTATAGTAGAGAAAATGAGAGAGAATCGTCTAAATTGGTTTGGTCATGTACAATGTAGGTCCCTTCGTACTTCGGTGAGGAAGTGTGATAATATTGGTCTTAATCAAGCTAGCTGTAAGGGTAGGTCAATGTTAATATGAACATCGATAATGCGAAAAGACATGAAAGATGTGACTTGTATCGTGACTTGGCATTGGATCGCGTGAAATGGCCAAAAAGGATTCATGTAACTGACTCCAAGTGATTGTGAATAAGGCTTTGTTGTTGTTGTACTTTTACTCCTCGATATTTCCTTTACGTTGCACAAACATAAGATCTTATCCTATGACACGTAAGAGAAATACCATGCTTTGAAGAATAAACAAAAATTGAAAAGAATAATGAAGACTTTCAGAAATGGCGCTAACGAGCTAAAATTGAAAGTTTTAGAATTTTGAGACGGGCAGTAATTGATTAAAACATCTTTTAACAGAAGAATAAATTTGACAACACACTACAAATTAAGAGAACCAGTTGCAGCATGTGTTGAGTCTAATATAAATTAAAAAAGAACAAACAACTCAAGGTTATTTTGCTCTGCACAGATGCCATTGGTTTTGAATAGTTTGGAGTAGCCTGAGCAAAGCTCCTCAAATTCATAACTAATCAGGTGAAACGGACATCAAAAATATCTTACCATATGCCTTTGCAGCAGTCACTGAAACAACATTGGCCTCACCATTAATTCTTTGCATCTGTTCCTCGTTACCAAAACCACCGAGAGTTGAAACAACCGCAGTAGCACCAAGAAGAACTTCATCCCAATTTACATAAAAAACATCCCCTGTATGATATGAAAAATGTTGAAACTCATGGAGAAGGCCGTGATTATAACTCTCTAAGACAGTATGGCACATGTAGAAAACAATTGCAGTTGAAAGATTTGTTTCAAAAGACATTGTCAAGTCAAAGAGGAAGTGTTGTATGGCCACAAAATCCCTTAGCTTAGTCACACTCTCTCTGTCCCAAAAAAATCTTTTCATTTGACTTTTTTTGGCCATCTAGATTTTACTTTGACAAAATATTCATTAAATAAGTTATAATTACAAAATTATAAAAATAGTTACTGAAACATTATTAGATAAATAGTCAATAATTACATTTACAATTTAATAAATTTAAGTAAATTTTGTATAAATTTGATCAAAGTTGAATATGTTGACCAAAAAAAGTAAAATGGGAAGATCTTTTTGGGACAGACTTTCATCCAACATGCAAACATGCAGGTAGCTAAGCCCATAATCACAAATTTTTAGTGAATGTCAACCATCCTAAGTGATATTCTCTATAAATTTTATTTTGGGTAGTAGGACATAACAGTTATTCGTAGAATAATCGACATTATCTATTTGCTAATGACGGCACTGACGATGAGGAATAGTGTGACTGCTTGTATACTACTTTTTCACCTGTTGTATATGCTTAAATCTTTTTATTCACTTGCGCTCAGTATGCAAATTATGATGATAAAATCAAATGATCCACGGCCTCCTTTCACCTCCCGAACTTGCCCAACCAAGCAAGGAGGTAAAATATTTGACAGGGATATCTCATTGTTGATCCCCAGTCCTCCCTCCACTCCATTCTCATCAAAACCAACATGCACCTGCAGAGCATCACACACCCATGCATGTTTGCTTTGGTAGGTACACAAATGGTAGTGAAGTTGATATATACGGGAAAGTTAATAGCATACGTGTGCATCTATAAAATTTAGAAATCACCAATATGTCAGACATAAGGAGTAGGTGACATTGTAGCCATTGATTTTTCTACGGTCGGCACATTACTGGAGGTTAATTGCACAGGAGTATAGATTAAGTGATCCCTGTTATAAGTTTATAACAGTTGGATCATTTATGTATTTGACTGTACTAGCAAATGAAATGCTAGAAGGATAACTATAAGGGGAAGAAACTTTGGGTTGTGATGTTCCAATGACACTGTATCTGTTTGGAAAGAGCCAAATGGTTCGCATGCCAAAGACTGCCAATTTTCTCCATCAAACGAAGCATTGTTTAGTGAACTTGTGAATAAACTATTTCTACTTTTAATATTAAATGTGTATATATAAGCATAAATCAATCTCTATGCAACACATGCTTTAGGAAATTCTAACACATGAAAAACTCTCGAGCCATACAATAGGTGACCTATGCAAGGTAGTCAATGAAATCATGCCTGCCACCCAGGTAACCTGATCTGTCCATGAGCTTGAGGAAGATGGCCGTCCTGATCTGTGAAAAATTATTCAAGAACTTAGCACCACGAGTGAGGAATCTGCATTCTTTATAATCTCTTTTAAGTATTGACTATCTATGATTTAACGTGAAAGTGGTGCAAAGAGGGAAATACACAACTTAGAAGAAAACTGATAAAGATATATAATTAGATAAAACTTGCAGTACCTGCTTAGGCTTATGACCTCTATGCCCTTAGATACGGCAGCCTTGCAAATAGCTGCCCCGACAAACCCGCTGCCTCCTAATACCACAATCTAACATGAAGAGATACATTAATGAGCTCTACTTTGTACTGGTGCAAGAGTATATGTCAATCTAGAAAAAGAAAAGACATAATCCCTCCTTCCCAACCAAGGAGTCCACTTTCTGTTTTTTATTTTAAAGTCAAGATGAGGTTAAATCACATAAAAAATCAACGTGCTTTTGGGAAGTTTTAGGTGATACAATTCAACTATTAAAAGCTACATAAAGAAATACTATGCGTTGCAATTGGCATAATTTTGTAAAACTGTGTATATTTACATAAATCATTAGTCAAACTATAATCAAATTGACCAAAAAAATGTCAAAAGTAGACTCGTTCTATGGAATAGAGGGAGTATCAAAATAGTCTCAAGTGCATACCCGCTCAGTTCTCACATCAGCTGCAACATCTATAGTGGCAGAATTGAAGTCCTCTTTTACTCTTGCTTCTGCATAACTGCATTTGACACCCAACATGGACAAACTATGGCCAGAGGGGAAAACATTCAATTAGTAATTCAGCTCAGATCCCAAAGAACATTTTCTCAGAATATAACCAAAAGAAATATTCCTTATGACTAGGGCACTCCTTATTATTTTCTTAATGTGATTCCTAAATGTAGGGTTTTCATGGAATTACAACCAAACTTTTTTGTGTTCACTTATTTATATTACCAAAAGCTCTTCAAAAAGTGTGCATCAGTTCCAATAAGACTCTTTATTTAAAACGGGGGAAAGTATGGTTGGAATATGATTGGTGCTACAAAAATTTCTCATTGACATTGTTGGCCGATGGATATGCCTGACGATTATCGGCGCAAATTTTTTGGCTCTTCCCATCATCAAAATTTAACAAGGACTTCAAGAAATATTTAGAATGAAAATAATTATAAATTGGTGGTTTCTTGCAAGCATGTTCTTTCATCTTTTACTTTCTAACACACCGCTTGTCTCCACACACGTCCAACTAAGCATTAAAAATTTGGTAGTGTGTTAGAAAGAAAATAAGAAACCACCAATTTATACCTTTTTTCCATTCTAATTTGTGTTGAAACCGTTGTTAATTTTTGGAAAAAAAGAGCCAAAAAATTCACGCCGAATATTGTCAAGCATATCCATCGCCCAACAATGTCAATGAGAAATTGTTGCAGCGCCAATCACTTTCCAACTATACTTTCCATATTTAAAAATAAGATTTGTATTTGAATTGATGTATAATTTTAGGAGATATTTTGAGTTTATAAATAAGTGTGGACACAAAAAAGTTTGGCTGTAGTTTGATGAAAAATTCCTAAGTTCTTGCTGTTATGGAAAAACTTGAGGATGGATGCTTAATTTACTTTTCTTCAACTTAGTATTAGGATGTTGTGAACTTGCTTTCATCCAAGTACCTATTATTTGCATATCAAGTCCCAAAAAGTGGAATATAAGTTGGAACAAGTAATTCAAATTTACTGAAAAATATTCCTGGAGGGTAAGCGAGAGAACATAGCAATGTGTAATTCAGAATTACTCCCTCTGATCTACTCAAAGAGTTTCAAAGACTATGGATAAAAGCAGGTTTCCATAATTGCACAAATGTTATAATAAGTTTAGTGTTACCAGGGTAAGTTTATTAGGTTAAGTTTCAAAATTGACCGCTTGAAGGGAACATTAAAAGATACTACCTGCACATTGCACCCCTATTAAAATGGTCCATGTTTACGAGAGATTTTCACATATACACTCAATTATAAGCATTGAAATTATTTTTGCTAGTTTTAAGCTCATAAATATAAAAACTTGTTTTGCAACAGGCCATTTAAGTGGAATGCCCCAATATGGAGAGTATAACTCTTACAGCAATGTGATGGAGTAGAATATCTGACCCTTTTAGCGGAAAGAATGGCATTTAGGTTCAAAGAACTACTCCCCTGGTCTATCCAAAGAGTTCACAACGTTGTGCCTTTTTCAATAGTTATCGTATGACTAAAAGAAACCAACATTTAACGTACTCTTGTTACTTAGTAGGTAATTATATTTCAAAACTAACAACTACTCCCTCCGTTTCATTATTAAGTGTCATGAAAGTGATAGTTTCCCCTTACAATAAGTCAATATCATGGACACTTAAAATGAAACGGAGGGAGTACAAGAAAACAAATATTCCCTATGTCTCAAAACAATTGTCAATTTTCGCTCATAATGGAGTATGTACGAGTTATTATTTTCATAGTTTTGTAAAATTGCTTATAATCAAAGAAAATTCAATCAAAGTGTAATTTCATTGACTATAATCTAAAGTTGACTCTTCACATTGATCAAACAAGTGAGTAGTGAATTGTAGTGTGACACTCCATATGATCAATTCCTTTGGTAAGTTCCTTTTCAAGTGTGTACGAAAAAATTTAAACAAACTTATGATTGGACAGGAAAACATAACATTATTAAACAAATCAAGTTAGCTTAAAGCTAAATTCAAGGTAAATTAATATATTTCAAAATCACTCTACTGAAAGACCATTTCATCCTTTCATATGATTTTTACCTGAACAAGCTACAACTTTCAGTCATAGCTGGATTGACAAATAATATATATACATATGTATGTATATATATAGAGACACACGAGCAGGTTCATTCTATCTAGAATCAATTGTTGATTCACATCGGGTTGGAAGTTTTTCGGGATTCATCTAGCACCGGGATATCTAGAATTATTCATCATACAAATATATATATGATATATTATCATCTATAGTATAAATCCCAATTTTTAATTTGACACTATCTATAGTTAAATCAACTTTTAATCCCAACCCTTAAAAGATTTTCAATATCAACCATTTATTCTAAACACCATTTCCATCATTTTTCAATTTCTCATTCCCACATTTTTCACTTCAACTTTTTTTTAAATATAACCCACTTTAGTACTGACAAGCTTTTGTAAAATTAATTATAAAGTTTTATATAAATGTAAACAGTTACATACGAGAGAGAGAGAGATTGAGAGAGAGAGAGAGAGAGAGAGAGAGAGAGAGAGAGAGAGCGAGAGAGAGCTAACCGATTGGAGAGAGAAAGGGGATGGTGAAGACGAGAGGGCCGGAGCAGAATTCTAGGAAGATGGGAAGGGGGTTTGGAAATGGCTGCGACGTACGAAAGGCACGACATCTCTTCCTTGCAACTCCGTATCTCAGGGCAGTGGAGTGCAGTTGAGAGCCTCTGAGAAAATAACAATGGTGTGGAGCTGTTGGAGTTTCCAATTCAGGCATTTCTTGAGTGGCTGTGGTTGGGACCCAATTTTCTTCATCATGTCCATATTATTAAAGAGACAATTGCCAATGGTAATACCATAAATACGAGTTCTCACTTCCCTCTTCTACTGTCACTCTTTTTTTTATTTTATAAAATGATACTTATTTTAATTTAATTTAACGTAACTAAGTCTATTGATTATACATGTCCTATATTCAAGCATGTATCGAATGAAATTGAATAGAAGTGTAATAGAGAGGAGCCGACCCCTATAGTATGCATCATAATTTGACACTTAGAAATTATCAAATTTACGGTCATTAGTTTAAAAGAATATGAAATATTAATTCTTTGCACATTCTCCTAATATTTTAATTTTTTAAATTCTTTTCATTTTCTCCAATTTATCCCAATTTTTTAAATATAAAATTTAATTTAAAAAAAATTAGACCATATATCCGTAGACAGATATACATATTAAATTGATAAGAGGCAACATTTCATTTCTACTGAAAGTTGAGGCCATGCAATTCTTACCCATTTTTTCTTGTCACATGGGAGTTTTTTTTTTTTTTTTTTTTTTAGTGGTAATCATCACAAGTCTCTCGTCTTGTTCTTGTTCTTGTAGGTAAAGAGAAAGATGGGTCAATCATATAATTTCATAATGTATGCCTTGCCTTTTCTTTCCTTCTCCTATCCTTTTTAGTTGAGTGACATTCTTTTTGTGAGTTCTTGGTGCTCCCCTAACATTTCTCATTAGGTGAATATTGATCCAAGTCTCTTAGCCTTCAAGAGAGTGAGTGGATGAGCCACATTCTTGGATGATATGCTTAGTCTAGTTTATAAATTAACGAAGTACTGATATTCTCCTATAAATATTCTTGCATCAAGATTGAAAAGTAGAAATTCAACAAAGAGAGAGGACTTATATATTATTGTATCCATAGGGAAAATCCCCAAATGTAACACCCAAATAAATATGCCTCCTTCACAAGAAAATTGTGCAATCTAGGCATACAGCTGCATCCAGTGCTCAAGGGTGGGGGTCGGAAATGCCATAAATAGATTTCTTTTCACAAGCAACTAGGCTTTTGCATCCTGCCGGAAGGATTGGGAAATTAAAAGATTTCTCTGAGGGTGCGGATCGCCTATCATAAGAAACCAACTCCCCTATCCCCGTGTAGGTGGGTAGCCAGCTGTGACATCCATTGTTGGTGTGTTTGAGGTGTCAAAATGACTTCTTTTCGTAAGAAACCAGCCCATGAACTCCACCTTCAACCTGTGCTGCCCCTGTTCGTACCTAAACAAGTCCACGTAAAGGTCAAAATGAGAAGAATGACATTGATCAAATAAAGATTTACATCTCTTTTTGCAGCCAAGAGATTAAACAACTCCAAACAATCTGGAAATATATAATTGGTTTCCCAAGTTTTACAACTCTGCCACAATGAACTGCATAGAAGATTACAAACCATACCTCAAGCCTCAGCACTCCTGATCTTAACATGTCATGGGCCGATGGCAGGGATGAAGCACCAAGATCCTGGAAACCTTGCTTAACCGCATGCATCGTGTAAGGTATAAACTTCAATACAGACCCTTTATCCGCAACTGCCCCAACAACCCCCTGAGCAACCTTCAGCTTGGCATCATCACCCAGGTAACGAGCATCACACCCTTTTTTCTGTGCTTCCAGGGATCCCATGCCTCGATATTTTTTTACCCGACGACCACCCTGCAATTGAAAAATGCAGATAACCAGTAACCATAAGGAAACTCCACGGCATGCTGACAGCAACATACTGCAAAATAATAAAGATATGAAAGATCTTGTTTTTTTTGTGGGGGGGTGGGAGTTTAAAGCACCTTAAGAATCAACATTGGTTCTTATTATATGCACCAAGTGTTAATTAGAACACCCTAAAAAGAGATCTAATTTTTCAACAAACACTCAGTGCATGCATCTTTCCTTCCAAAACACACACACACACACTGAACCTCTGCACAACTTATGCCAAGCAAGCTTAGAAAATAAAGAGCACCAAACCCAAGAGATAGTTGATTAAAAAAAAATTACCTGATTTATATACGCTCCAGGAGCTTCAGTGCTCCCAGCTAAAAAGCTTCCCATCATAACAGTTGATGCCCCAAGGGAAGCTTTGACAATATGTCCAGAATTTGAAATGCCGGCATCAGCAATGATTGGAACACCACTCTGCTTTGCAGTAGATGCTACCTTGTACACAGCTGTGGCCTACAATACAAGGATACAGTTTTTGAGTGTCTAATTTGAAATAATCATAAGAACGAAAGATGTAATACCCATTGCAGTCTTTAATTGGTCATGCCCTTCAGATTTTAACAATCAAGACAAAAACTAGTGGTTTTGGCGAGACTTTATTCTTCGTCAGGAAGTCACTCATCGCAACATTGACCAAGGGAGGGGAAGCGGGACGTGGGCCCCCTCGGGTCAGCGAGGGGCAAGGCTCGCAAGCTTTCTCCTGTGTGAAGCTAGAGATCATAAATTGACAACAAAACTTTATCCAAGATGCTATATTCTACATTGACCATGACAAGCTTCCAATAGACGCAAATGGTGAGTAATGTTAGCTGTTTTCCCCAAAATGGAGGAATCCTCTTGTGTGGGATACACAAATGGTGTCTTGAGATATGAAATTTGTAGATATTAGAACTGCATCCAAATACACTCCACGTGAATGCCAAGCAGTGCTTGCCGGATTTTAGGGAAATTACAGAAACATATCGCTGTGCTATGCTTGAAACTTGAGACAAACTATGTACTAAATTGTCCGCGATATAAGACAAGTACTATGCTAGGAAAATGCAATTTTGCCTTTCCGTCAAATTTCTGTCAAATTGACTAATGGGGGTTAATACTTACCACCCCTAATTATACTAATCCTCCGAAAGAGCCCCCAATACCCAAAACTATGTTCATATATATATATATATATTTTTTTAAATATATATATATAAGAATTATTGTTAATATACAACCAATTATTATATAATATGTGTAATTTATATTATAAAAATATTTAAATTATTAATTTTACATTTATTACACCATCAATTTGATTTTTAAAAAGAAAAAATAAACTTATCCATTTATTTAATTTATGTTTAGTGTTTGATTCAATATTATTTCTTAAGAAAGTATTACTAAAAATGTTCATCAATTTAATTATAGACATTGAAAATTAAAAAAATTAACTTAGGTTTTAAATAAAATGTTTTTATGAAACTGAAATTTAAATTGAAATTTTAATAATATTAAAAGTAGAAATATTATTTGGACCCAATTAAAACATAAATTGCAAATATTATAAAATGCAATTTATCCCCAGAGCCAATATAAACGTAACCGTTGTATTTTCGTGGTTCAGATTGGTGTTTATTCATTCAGGACTCATGTACGCGATCGTCCCCACAGTTGAACTGCAAGGATCCATTGTGTTAGAACCTCAAAGGTCCTTTCACATTGTTTGCGTCAATATTCTAGAAACACCGAAATCGGCAATCTTGACCTGCTTTTGCGAATTGATGAGGAGGTTTGATGGCTTGATGTCCCGATGGACAATATTACGGCTGCAGAGGTAGGAAAGGCCGGTGAGGACCTGGCGAGAGAGATCGGCTAAGGAGGGCTCTCATCATGGATGTGTGTGCCCTCAAGGGGCACCCCCGTCCATGTATTCCAAGATAATTGGTACAACTATCTTCTTTCTTTAGTAATTTGTAATCAATATCTCCTCCTCTTGGAATTGAGTGATGAATATTTCAATTGAAGCAATAATCAATAACCCACATGGAGAAAATACATTTGTGTGTGTGTATATATATATATATATATATATATATATATATTCACATATAGGATAAAGGGGGTAAATGAAAATAAAAATAAAATTAGGGGTCAAGGAGAGTAGGGGGAAGCTAACAAGGTTTGGTGAAAGAATTGATCTTCATGATGTATCATCCTATTGAATCAAATCAAGCCATGGAAGATGGGGAGAGAGAAGGTTCTTGGAAGTATGGAAAAGAGAAATGAAGAAGAAGGTGATTTGGCCATTGATTGGGCTTCGGATGCTTCAATTACGAATTTGGTCGATTCATTTTTAATTGATTATGTGTGTCTATGTTTTTGTGTAATGAATTTTGTTCGATGCAAATGGAGGAAACAGGGGAGAGACGAAGAGGCAAAGTTTGTTTTTGCAAACCAATCTGCTAAGACAAGGAGGAGGAGGGAGAGAAAGAGTTTCCATGAAATGGGGGTGGTGGGGGAGGAACAAGGTAGTCAAAATCGGGATCTTAAGTAAGATTAGAGAGGGGGGTAAGATCGAAATGACCGTTTCAGACAAAGCCAGAAATGAGGGCGATCCAGGTCATGACAAAGCGGGTGTGGGTGGGGCTAAGGGAGAGAACGAGTTGCGCTGAGTTCAGGAGATTGAGTTTCGAGTACATGTTGATGAGGTGATTGGAGAGACAAGGCGGGATGAAGGGGGAATCTGCGATCCTGATGATTTGGGCATGCGCGGCTCGGCCTAGTAGGGACGAGTGAGTCGCCACGGCCGTTTTGAGTGCAGCGAGCACGTTTGGGGTGAGGGCATGGCCTGTTGAAGTCATTGGGAGTGACAATGCTGCTGCATAAGGAGGAGATGTTTTTTCTTGGCGCTAAAATTATTCTCTATGAGAAATCCGGATGACCGAACCGCCCACTGTCTTTTGGCCTAATGTCCACCTTTAGACTTCATGGTTGGCTCCTCTAGCCGTATTAAGTTTGAAAAAAGAACAATAGTTCATCAAATAACTAAATCACATTTAAGCAATCACTTGCAAAAACAACTACGCCATAGATGCCGTAGAGGTGTCATTAATTCAGGTGGTCGACCCATTGTTCAAAATCAAACACAATGGGTATTTTGGTTAAAAATAAATTGGCTTATGAGGTTTGGTTTAACATGAATTGGGTCAAAATTCAACTTTACTCGAAATAGTTTGGCTTAGTATGATGTTGGACAGCTCCAGATTGCAAAATTAAACAACAAAATCGAATCGCAATTCCAAATCGAACCAATATGAGGTGTTTTGGTCGGCTACAAATATTATATGGTTAGATTCAACTTCCATATTTGAAAATCAGGTGGTTCTATCCTTTGTACTTCCCAAACAAAACTAAATACAATAGTCGGCTCCATGGCAAAGAGCTAAATATTGGGTTTATCCAAATAAAGGAGAGGAACATAGTAAATTGGCCATTCTCAGGGGTGGAGTTGTGATTTATCCATTTCCCCACAAAACAGTCGAAATAAAAAATTACAAAAACAAAAAAGAAAAGGACAAAAAAAGAAAAAGTGATTATGGGAGCGACCCATTCTGATTCTGACAGGGAGGGTTAAACAACTTCACGTTCAACTCGACCGACCTTTTGTTTCTCCCGATCCTAGGGGCGTATTTACGGAATCTGGGAAGGTAGGCACCACTAATTTTCCATGGTAAATAAAAACATAAACACGACTTTAAAGTACGACATTGATCTTAAAAATGACAATAATCCAAAATAGAAAGAAAATAACATCAAGAAAAGAAAACTAATAACTTAGAAAGCTAAGGATTCATTTGAATGGATGGTTTTTGGAATTTTTTTGTTTTTGTTTGTGTTTGTTATGTGTGGTTTTTGATTTTATAAAAGTTTTTCAATTTCGCCCTCCAAAATTTGTATAATTACATTATAGAGATAAAGTGAGAAAGGGAGAGAGAGATAGTTGTGATTTGATTTGATGTTTGATAGTATATAAATAGTGCTGTACACGAGCTTCGTCAACTCGTGAGCTCGATCCAGCTCGATCGGTTTGAGTCCGACTCGCGTTGTTTTCATGAGTCGAGCCGAACACCATTTTTAGGCCCATCATATTTTGCAAGTCCGACTTGACTCGACTCGTAAATCAGCTCGTGAAGGTCCAACTCGACTCTAAATTTCAATACAGTCTATAGAGAACATAATAACTTAAAAAGCCTAAGCATATAGACTCAAGCCAACACATAATAACTCAAAACACTCGGTTAACATTAACTCAAAGTTACAAACACAAAATAAAACCTAGAAAACATATAATAATACAATAGAGAATACATGAACAATAAAAAATCATTAAAAAGGCTCATATTTCTATTGGCCCTGACTCGCCAAGGCTCGTGAAGGCTTGTCGGCACTTGCCATGACATGTTAAAGTTTGCTAATGCCTTGGCTCGCGAAGGCTTGCAAGTGTCTCAAAATGCAGTTACAAGACGAGCCGAGCTTACCTGTTTGAGGACTGGCTCCGAGCTCGAGAAGATCCGACTCGTGGAAAAACTTGGTGAGCACGACTTGGACCCCAGAAAATTCGGTTCAATCCGGCTCACTTACAGGCCAAGGTGAATATAGATGTACGTAAAGAGAGTAGGTGGGATAGAGAAAATCATGTTTTTGAAACTAACCTAGCGAATGAATTTTTGGATTTTTTTTTTCAAAAAATATGCCAAAAACTTAGCATGTGGAACGTCCTAAGCTTACACATATTTCTTCCGATTCCGCATAGCTTGAAATCGCAGGAGGATTTCATTTGAAACTTTATCAAAAAATTCAAATTCAACATATGTCATAATTCATTGCCCAAAAATAACTAAAATTGGCTCCTTATATTTAACTGCAAGAAAAAATAACAATTAAACTATTGAATATCAGGAAGTTACTACTCACAATATCAATTAAACTAACAAACAAAGGAACTCGGAAATCCAAACTCAAAATATCAAATAAATGTAAACACTAATTCTAGAGATTTAGGGGTTTACTTGGAGAGCTCGAGTTGGAGACATGGAGAATTAGAGAAGCTAGAAGGAGAAGAACAGTCTTGCACCGGCAGCCAAGTACCGTCCGCCGTCACCATTCCGGCGCGCATCCCTCCCAGTCCCAGACTCCTAGTCGCTCACTGACTCTCGGTACTCAGTTCTGTGGTGTTTCGTTTTGTATAAATTCCTACTGAATGAGCTGTACCCGACGAGCAGCGTGTGGATTCCATTCGGTTCGAATCCGTTAAACTAGTGTCGACTCCACCAGGCAGAGCTTGAGCCAAGCCAAACAATTTTCAGGTTCATGGAGTTTGACTCGATTCGACTTGTGTGAATCGTGAGCCGACTCGACTCGTTATATTTTACATTTATTTATAATTTATATAAAGTTGAATTATTGTAGTTTATAGATATTTTTTTTTTATTTTTTAAAGAAACAAACTTTAAATCAGTAATTTATATTTTATATAATTTATAAGTAAATTATTATTTTTGATAATATTTTAACTATAATAATAGATTTGTATTTAAGAAAAATTAGGGAGAATCAGATCACGAAAATAATAAAATAAATATATAAAATTACAAATTGAATAATGATTTAAAGTTTAAATTTTTATTTTTTTTATAACACAATTGCATTACTATCTATTGCAATATGTTAGCCATTATACGTAACATAATTAATAATTTTCATAATTAAAGGTTTGGCAAGACTCATCAAAATCCGCTAAAAAATTCGTCAAAATACGTTAAGGATCATAAAAAATTTGGCTCGCAAAGTCTCACAAGGCTCGTGAGCAACTTGTGAGTTCGTAACGAGCCAAGCCAAGCCCATTCATTTTAGATTTGACTTGAGTTCGTAAAAACTCGACTCGTAAAAAAATATAAAAAGATCAACTCGAATCCATAAAAATTCGACTTGACTCGGCTCATGTACGGCCCTGCTACTGAACGATTGGTTAATACATCATTTTGCGTTTAGCCCCCTCGAAGTTTTAATCTTACAACTAAATCCCCAAATCTTCCATTATCTTTTTAAAAAAAATACTATTTAAAAAGCAAAAATCACACACAAAAAAAAACATATTTAAACAAAAAAAATACACATTCAACCGCAACTCATCAGGTTTTTTACAAAAAGAATTGAAAAGTTCAATTTTTTTAAAAAAATATTTTTTCATCTATTATTAAAACATCATTTTGTAAAAAGAAAACTATATATTTTTCAAAAATTTAGGGTCCATTTACATGCCCAGATTTTGATATAAACATTCAAAAACTCGTTTAGTAGGTTAGTTTCAAAAATATGATTTATATTTCTCACCTACTTTTTTATATATCATGTATCCACATTTATATTTTATCGAAAATTATATTAAATTACAACTATCACTTTTTTTAATTATTATCATTTAATTTTTTAAATTTTGAATAAAAAAATTATAAAATCAAAAATCACACAAATAAATACAAAATACAATTCAAAATAAAAAAAAATTCAAAATTCATCAATTCAAACGGACCCTAAGATTTTTCAGAAAAAAAAATGGTTCTGAGAACAGACGAAAAATATTTTAACTAAAAATATATTTTTCGAAAAAAGATTGTTTCATCTATTTTTTGAAAATCAATTAAGTTGATACGAGGGAGCAGTATTTGTAGTCAAAGTCAACAGGGAAAGAGGGTTTCTTTTCTCTTTGTTCAGTTCAGCTCTAAACAGCAGCAGCGAAGTGAGAGAGAGAGAGAGAGAGAGAGAGAGAGAGAGAGAGAGCAGAAAATCGATAGATCGATCGAATGGGGAGGACGACGACGACGACGACGACGACAAAGGATGATGCGCAAGCACTCTTTCAATCCCTCCGTTCCGCTTACTCCGCCACTCCCACTAACCTCAAGGTATTACTGTACAACTGTATTTATTCTGTGTGTGTGTGTTTGTACACATTTCGATCTCTTCACCCAAAAGAAAATCCCCTAATAATTGATACCCTAATTGATGGTGCAGATCATAGATCTGTACGTTGTGTTCGCCGTCTTCACTGCTCTCATTCAGGTACTCTTTGTGTGTGTTTATCATCCTCCTATCACCTATTTTCGTTTTTTATTGTACTATTCCATTGTTTGTCTGAAATTGAGTCAGCGATTCCCAAATGATGTATATTCCGTAAAAGAATGAATTGGGGGTGAAACAATGACTTGGGGTGGGTTTCACAAACTATGCATTTTCGGTTTTGATCAAAGCCGAAAATAAATAAATGAAAGTTGTGAGTCCTGCTACATTCTAAAGAAGAAGAAAATGATCTACATTCATGGCTAGACAGATTTTATGGTAGCTGAGATCTGTCTGTTCTCACCTTCAAAGTGAATTTATGTTGTACGTATTCCGATTGTGTTACTATTATAGAGGGGAAGTTGAAGCGGGTTTGTATCAAATTTTCAGTTTTGAGGTGACGAGTTTGAGGTTCTATATAGAAATGTGATGCCGAACTTTAGCGGCCTGTAGGATAGATGCCCTCATGCCCAAAAGCAGAGAACGAAATAGAAAGACAGTGAGCAGGGTTGCTGCGGGTCCATTGTTTTAAAATGTCAACTCATTCTTTCTTAAAGAGATTATGAACAATTTATTATGCATAAAGCAAACATGTTCAATCATTTTGCATGTTAACTTGATGGTGATATTGTGGTTTATCGTGGTCTTACTACTCTTGCGAAATTTCTAGAAAGAAGGGAAGGGGAAGCCAGGAAGGGATCTATTTTCCACAATGATAGAAAACAACCCGGAACAGAATTGACTCATAAACGTCTTCTCTGCCTAACTGAATAACTTTCAATCTAGATATAGACATTCGCATCAGGTGAAGAAAGAAAAGAATCCCTGCAAGATAATCGACTATGATGGTTCAGTTTCGGCCTTACTGAACAACTGCTTATGCTGAGATGAACAGCTACTGTGACTTTAAAACAGATATAGCAATTCATTTTTCAAGGTGCATTGCCCGAGTTTTATCTGAAACTGCAGTTTTTCCCACCTCTAGACAGTATTTCTAGAAGTACTGTAAATGCTGAAAAAGCGCGTTTAACTTACTTGGGGAAGATTTATCTAGGTTCATGCCCGGTAGCTTCAGGATCTACTTAAAGGGTCACCTGCATTTTTTTTTTTGGATTTGAAACACATGTGGTAAGGATAAAGGTTTAGTTAAGTTTATCTCAAACCTCCACATTCCAAAATTCTCCATTCTCCTTTCTATTTTCCTAATAATATTTCTTCTAATATAAAGAATAAATAAAATAACTAATAAAATAAAAACAAGTAGAACTATGATGCCATTATATCTCAAAACATGTAACGATATGGGCAATAGCTTTTCAATCGGATCCAATGACAACCAAATCTGCATCCTGTATTAGGTGGTGGGGGATAATAAAGTTGTATTAAGTTTATGAATCAAATTTGTATGTATTCAGTCGTTATTTTGTATCCTCGATTGAATTTCAAGGTTCACTGCATATAACCTGTTTGATAAAGTGTGAACATTTGATGATTAACTGTCTGGATAAAGGGGTTTTCAGTACTTCAGCTACGGTTTTCTAATAGATAACTATCTTCAGTTTCTTTTATTATAATATGCATCACGAAGCATAGTAGTAATGTATTTAAAGCTATCTATTTGGGAGCTTTATAGAGGTTTTCAGACAAGTTGATGGCTTTTATGATGATGCTGTTCGATTGTCATCAACTTGCTCATTGAAACTCAGAATTGGTACCACCATTAGGTTTCTGATTTTGCAACTTTGATCAGTGTTTTATTTTGGAATTCCTTTCTACTTAAAAAATAAGGAAATTTGGAGGCTTTGATTTTTGACAGGTAAAGTTCATGGAGACCATCTTAACATATTTTGCATATACTCATCTGAGTTTCCTGAACCACTACAATGCTTTATCTCATTGCATAAAATAATTTAATCTAACAAAATGCTTCTTCAAGATTCTCTTGGGTTTCTTGGATTGCATATTCCCAAACTGAAGTCAGAAGCTTGCCCACTTTTTTACTTTTTCACTTGATCTGTATCTTTATGCCTTCTCTTATTTCCAAATGAAGATGGAACTCATTTTGGACATCACTTTGCTCGTGGCAGGTGGGTTACATAGCTATTGTTGGGTCGTTTCCTTTCAACTCTTTTCTCTCGGGTGTGCTTTCTTGTGTGGGAACAGCCGTCCTTGCTGGTAAGCATTATATATTGCTCTTGAGATGTTTTCAATTGAACCTTTTTGAGGGTATTTAGACTGATTGCTTATTTTGGCTACAGTTTGCCTCCGTATCCAAGTAAACAAAGAGAACAAGGAATTTAAGGTTAGATTGCTCACATCTCTCTCTCTCTCTCTCTCTCTCTCTCTCTCTCTCTCTCTCTCTCTCTCTCTCTCTCTCTCTCTCTCTCTCTCTGTTGAATGATATTGACGTAGTACACCTATATGCATATTGTGCAGAGTATATTCTCTCTCGTCTTCTGCTCGTCAATGTAGTGGAAACCTTTGTTACTCGTTCCCTTGTTCTTCTAATCTGAAGTTTTGTCCAATAAATTGCAGGATTTACCTCCGGAACGAGCTTTTGCAGATTTTGTTCTTTGCAATTTGGTGCTGCATTTGGTGATCATGAATTTCCTTGGATAAGTTGAATAACCATTTTGAATCTTTGATAAATAAATGTTGCTTCCATTGGAATTTTGTTACAGTTACTTGTATAATTAATATTGCCTCCCCCCCCCCCCTTCCTTCTCTCTTTTGGGCTTTAGACTTAAAACTTGCCAACTATTGTACGGCTTATAGGGATAATTTTAATGACTACCAAGTTTGAAATTTTGACTTGCTCAAATATTTATTGGGTCATAATATTTTTCATTGAGATTTAGCATTTGAGCATTGAATAATGTTATTAAATAAACTTTTATAGAGTTTTAATAAAAATATTTTTATTTTTTAACGTTTGAGACTGCTGGAATTGGTCATATTTGTGGTTCATTCAGTTAGTTTGGCTGTTTCTTTCTTTTTTATGTTGAATGTTGAAACACAAATACAAGTCCGAATATGTACGAAGAATTCATGAATATCATCTTAAAGCTGAATCACTTAAATTATTCGGTAATTGAACTGAATTAAATATCTTAGTGCATCAATTTATCCATTTTATCCTTCCTAATTATATGAATCATAGATGGTAAATTAATTAATTTTTTTCTTTAACATCTTCATCATCTCCAAATTAAGGCTTTTATTATCTTACCCGCCGAGAAACCATCCGCATAATTATCATTTAATTCCAAAATTTAAACATTTTTGCCAAACAATTTGGAAAATCATCAATTTTACTCAACACTTATAAACAACAAAATAATAAATATGTTATGAAATGAAAATAACAAAAGTTGTGTTTGAAGAATGTTAAACTCATTAACAAAGAGGCAGAGTTATTTATTTTTTCAAAGAGTAAAATTCCAAATGGCAAATTGATAGCAAATGAAGCTCAAAGCCAGTTGATGAACAAGCCAATCCCAAATTCCCAATGAAACCCAAACTATTCTTCTCGAAAAACCTTATAAAATCAACAAAGCATGAATCCGGGATTGAAAGCATATCACAAGGTGAAAATTATAAATTTCGTTTCATTTCCCACCTTGCCACCATGGATTGATTTACTCAGTCGTTTGTGTGTGTGTGTGTGTGTGTGTGTGTGTGTGAGAGAGAGAGAGAGAGAGAGAGAGAGAGAGAGAGAGAGAGAG
>JAOWAN010000043.1:4050085-4076685 GCA_028566635.1 Lobelia cardinalis
CTCTCTCTCTCTCTCTCTCTCTCTCTCTCTCTCTCTCTCTCTCTCTCTCTCTCTCTCTCTCGCTCGCTCGCTCTCTCCCTTCTATTCTTTTTATTTTATTCTTTGCACTTCCATTTCCATTCTCGTCTTCTACATTCTTCTTTTCTTTCTTTTTTTTCTTTCTTCTATTATAGCGGACAAAGATGTGCAGAATTGCTTCCACCAAAATTGGATTAGTGTCCAATGTACTACTCCTTATTCTGCCCAAAGAATTATCCAAATTCCAATCACGTCCTTTATATTTAACTTAAAACTATACCATTCTAACTAAATAACTGAATAAAATTCATAAAGAATCCGAATGTCGAAATAGAAAATTATTTATTGCACTCTCATTATATCCAAAACTAAAAGAATGCATTCACGAGATCAGCTAACTTACAGAAATACTACTATTATAGAATTATTAGTAATCTTTAAATGTCTCATATTTACTCTGCAAATACTCCCATGTAATATACGTAAATAAAACTAATGTTATGGCACCAACTACATTAATCAGCTATGTACAATTCACTAAATACTATACAAAATCAATACTTAGAAGTGATTCTATCGTCGTGACAAAAATGGGTTAATTTTACACTAGTCATTAGCTAGTACACAATTGTGTGAACATATTTCTTATATAAGTTATTTTGATACATATTATTGAGTGACTAAATTCATTAAATTATTCAAATACCCAAACTAAAACATAAATATGATCAATGAAATTCTTGGGTGTTACATTGATTGCCATGTTATACGTGAGAAGATTCATGAAGAACTTATTTCCACGTCATATGTTCATATAGGAGAACAGTTAGTTGATTTGTGTACTAAGTGTTTGACTAGAGTAAGGGTCGATAGTATTTGTAACAAGCTGGACATGATCAATATATATGCTCCATCTTGAAAGGGAGTATTATGAATGTAGGGAACTTTGTGGTATTATAGAGAATGTATGTGAGTGTTAGTATATCAGCCTTGTAGAAGGTATTGTGCAATATATGAAAAGATACACTGTTACTCTCTTTCTCTCTCTTGTTTCTCTCTAAACCCATTGCTTCATGATGCTAAATCACTATTGACATGGTCATTCTTCATGTAAGTTATCCTTTTAAATTCAATATGCAGTAGGTTTCAACAACTATTGCTAGAGCCACCAAGGGAAATGCACCCAAAGGGCACTTATGTTTTGTAGACTTACTTTGATTTGACTAAAATATTTGTGAATCCTATCTCCAAAAGAAATTACACCAATCAATATGTGCCAACAACACCTTGGCATTGTTTTGGTGCACTTCTCTTTGTGGATGCAGGATTACTCATTTTTACTTGTCCGCTTACACCTCATTGAGTACCTGCCTCACTGATGTTTCTATGAACTAGCTGAATGTTAATCCTTATCGTTCTCTCATCAAAATTTTCTCCATTGATGTACCTAAAATATCTTGTACAAACCATATTTTCTCTCTATGATACAAAGCTTTTGTTATGGATGGGTTCTGTAGGATTTGTTGCTACTCTTTCTTACATGGATTCTATTTTTGCAGATCTCCTGTTTGGAATTCAAAAAGAGGTAGAAGCTGGAATGTTGCCTTTAAATATTGCTCAGGCGATGGAGGAGCTATATCAGAATTATCGAAATGCAGTAAATTAATTTTCTTGGGCTCGTGCGTTATTCTATTTGTAGGTGTAGTTTATATTAATTAATTATGTAAATTATTAGAGTAAACTTTTAGTCCGCCAGCGGTGTAAATAATTTTCTTACACAAGTGACCTAAAAACCATATTATTGGATGAGCTTATTTTTTAACATGAGTTTTGTTGCTTTCTTATCACATATTAATTCAATCCTAAATTTTGTAGAGGTCAATTTTGATTTTTGATAGTGAATTGAATAAATTATTTATTTCAAAGCGTTACATCGGTTGATATACAAACTACTTTTTAAATCACTGTATTCATGAAAATTTGAATTGAAAATATAGGTGGAACATCAATTAGTATAATCTTTAACATGAATCAAGCAAAATTTTTAAAAAACTTCATGATATAATGTGGCAAAATAAAGTGCATGTGTAACTAAATCAATTACACCGTCGGTCGATGAAGATTTAATCCAAATCATTAAGGTTGCGTTCTCCTGGGTGATTTTCACCCAGGATTTCTAATTTCTGATTTTTCTCTCTCATTGGTCCCACACTTTTTCTTTCTATCTCTCTCTTACTTTTTACTATAATCATTACAAAACCACAAAAACCAAATCAAAAAATCACCCATCCAAACACAACCTAACTGTTGCAGTGTACTCCCTCCGTCTCAATTTAGTGTCCAACTTTTTTCTTGATCAAGAACAAATTTTGACACTTACTTTGAGACGGAGGGAGAAATGCCTCTCTGTTCTCTTGATAATTTATACTTCGCTCATGTGTTTAATTTGCTCATATATTTTCTTAGTTCATATTATTGGGTGAAATTGTTGATTGTAGTATCAAAGTATAGTATAAAACTTTCTAGTCATAATATGTTTTGATGAAAACCTCAAACTTAGTACATCCAATGCTGGTTGTAGTCAGTTAGGGATGTGATACCTTAACATTGGTCAATGGTTTAGGTAAATTGTATTTTAAGGTTAATTCTAATCAGCCACTCTTTGGGATTGCCTGAAAGGGTAGCCAAAGCCTGGGTTCAGTTGAAAATTTAAACACTTCATGACTTAGTTTGAACTAGTCATTTTTCGTGTATTCTGTTGTATTCTTGGTTGTATGACAGAGGAAGGTTTCAAAGTAGTTTATTGGAGGACCTTTGGATAGGGAGAATCCTGCTGCATGTTTCTCTCCTACACTTATCTTCAGTTCACAGCTCAGTCGGCTTCTAGGCTTGGATTGGAAGGAAGCTTATATCTACTTTCTATTAGCGATGGGTCATATGAGTATTGAAATTCCCATTTTTATCCTTGCCTTAATGAAAGGAATACTTTCCTTGGCATTTGTCCAATCGTCATCTTTCTCAAGTCCTCAATAGTGGCATCAGGTGTATTCCTTGTAAACCTCTGTCCCTCATAGTTTATTCTCATGTGTGTCTTATTTTCTCTTGATTTTTTCGTTTGGAGAGCCAAAAGTCCTCTCTGATCACGGCTTCTGTTTGATCTGAGACCTGCTTAAACTAACGGTCTCTTGCAAGTTCCATTTCTTACTAGCTGCCTGGTTTGTTGGGATCAGTTAGTTTGGAATTATGGATGAGGTATGGGTTAGTGCTGCTTCTGTTTAAGTAATTTATGAGGCTATGACAGTGTTATCAATGAAATAACCCTATGGCAGTATGGTGTTTTGCTATTTTGTTGTGTATTTGGATTGAGAGAAGAACTCAAATTTGGATAATGATTAGCTTTCTGAATTACAGACCGCCATTCCAAAGAAGGATATTTTATTTAAAGATGTTAGTTGGCGTCATAAGGCTGGAGTGAAGTGGGCCAAGGAAGGAGATTTCAATTCCAAGTTGTTTCATAAAGGGTGGCTACACGAAAGCGTAGACGAGAGTACATTAAGGAGATTGAGATGGAAGATGACGCTACTTTTAGAGATGTGTGGATAATTGCTAAGCAGATTTTTGATTTTTACTAGAACATATACGCTGAGAATAATGTTAATCGATCAATGTTTGGGAGGCTGGATTGGAGAGTCCTATATATTGGAGAAGGCATAGAAGTTAGAGAGACCGTTTGAGGATGCTGATATTTGGCAAGCCAATTCGGTTTTTGCTGATGACAAGTGTTTAGGGTTTGCTAGGCCTGTTTTTCATTCATGTTGGTACATCGAGATATTTTGAGAGTGACGATTGAGTACTATGCTAATGGGTTGTCTGCTAGAGTATTAATTCTACGTTCTTAACCCTCATTCCTGAAATTCCTGAAAAGGAGTGGTCTCTCGAGATTAAGGATTTCTGGCCCGTTAGCCTTGTTACTAACGTTTACATGATTATTGCTAACGTGCTTTTTAGCAGTCTTGGAGAGGTAGTGGGTGATACCGATTACTGAAGCCCAATGTGCTTTTATCTTAGGTCTTCAATTGATTGATGACACTTTAGTGGGTAATGAGGTTGTAGATGATCTTAGGAGAAGGGGCAGGAAAAGGTTAACTCTTCGCTTGGACTTTGAGAAGGCGTATGATGATGAATACAAAAGTTTTAGTTCTCGATGGTGTAGATGGATCTGAGGTTGTGTTTCCTCTTCCTCGTACTCCCTTATGGTTAATGGGGAGCCTAAGGAATGGTTTTGAACGTTATGGTTAATGGGGAGTCTAAGGAATGGTTTTGAGCATTATGAGGGCTTCGTGAGGGGGATCCGATATCTCCTTTCTTTTCACGCTAGTTGTGGACTTAGAAAGTTTCTCTTGAGAAGTGAAGGGAGGGGTGTTTTAGAGGGTTGTTGGGTAGGAACTAGGAAATGAAGGCGTGAAGGTCTCTCACCTTCAATATGTGACGCATTATGTTATTTTTGTTTAGAGGCGTGATAGATTTACGAATGTCTTCACTGCTGGTGTAAATGTTAACCTTAAGATTTGAAGGTCTCTTCAACTCTTAAAGATTGTGTCTTACCTTAAGATTAATTTAACTAAGTGTGGTCTAGCTGGTGTAAATGTTAACCTTCCATTTTAAGTTTGTACTCTAATCTTTTGGGATGTTCTGCTATGGAATGTCTTTTTTTCATATCAGGGAGTTCCTGAAGGTGTCTACGTGGTTAAGGTGGGAAAGAGTGCACATTTTTCTTTATGAGGGAGAGTTACTCTCATCAAGTCCCGTATGTCTAGTATTCCAATCATTTATTTGTCTTTGTTTCAGAATGTATAGAGGGGATCATGCGCCAGTGTGGTGTTGGACCGGAGAGGGGAGTAATGATCATTTGGTGGCTTGAAAGATGGTTAGCAGGCCTAAGGAGGAGGGGGGGTTAAGGCTTGGGAACTTAGTTCTCAAACTTATTTCTTTGATTGTTAAGTGGTTATGACGTTTTATGCTGGCCAGGCTCTCTATGGCATAGAGTTATTTAGAGCAATTTTGGTGTTAACCATCATGGGTAGGATGCATACGAGTCTTTCTATCACGTATGCTATTTGAGGAAGTTGATTTCTAGTTGTTTTCACCTCTTCTAGCCTCATATTGATTATGAGGTTGGGGTTGGTAATTGAGTTCGATTTCGGGAGGCTCATTTGATAGAGAACTTAAAGTTCTCTTTACTCATTTGTTTCGGCTTTCTAGCTTTTATAACGCTCCAATGGATGTTTTTCTTGTTACGGGGTGTGGGGTTCAGATTACTTGAGATTTTCACTTTGTAAGGATTCTCAATGATAGAGAATCTACGTCGATTGCAGAATTTTTACTTCAATTATCTTCTTTTCATCCCTCGGATCTTCACTCCGATCATGAATGGATCTTTTATGATTAGTCTTTCATCAAAATTCTTCGCCCACGTATACAACGTGACTTTCCTCTTTATAATTTCATTCGGAAGTTTAAGGTTTCGTTTAAGTACGAAGTCTTTGCTTGATCAGTGGTCCTTGGTCGATTGAATACTAATGATTGGCGGCAAAGGAGACATCAAAGACAAATATCTCTCCGGATGTGTGCGTTGTATGGGAGCTAGCGAGTCTCATGAACATTTGTTCATGCACTAGTCTTGGGTGCAGGTTGTTTGGGGTGAGGGTTAGATCTGCATTATGTCTCGTAGGCTGGAGGATTTCTGTACGATAAGTCATTTGAGTTTGGGTCAATCGAGGATTGCTTCTTCGCTATGGGATGTTCCGTGTTTGGCCCGTGGTGGAACATTTGGATCAAGAGAAATTCTCGGATTTTCAAATATCAAGCATTTTCGCTTTCGCTTTTGTGGGGGAAGATCATTGTGCAGTCTTTTCTTTGGGCTCGGAGTTTTGGCGTTTTCGAGGGTTTGACTTTGGGAGATTTGTCTAGAGATTGAAGAGCTGCTATACAGTAATTTGTGTGCTTTTTTTGTGTTATGATTTTTTGGCTTTATGGTGGACTTCTTGTCCGCCTTCTTTGTAACCTCTTTCTCTATCAATGATATTCTTCTTTTATATATAAAAAAGAATACTGTTACCGGTATATACTTTAACGTTTGCTGGTCCTGATGCAGACTACTCCCTCTGCACCCTGGGCAAAGAATCATCTATTCTATTTTGGGATGTTTCATTCAAAGGGTCCACTTTCAAAATTTAGTCTAAAAGTGTTTTATTTTTTTTCTCAAATTCTTCTTTTATGTTCAAAATATGGTAGTTTTCTCGCGTCGTGTAATAAAAATGATTAAAGGTTTTAATACAATTCCTACAAGATATAAGGAGTAAAAGTACAAAATAAAAGAGTTTACTTTTGAATGTAGACTTTTTGCCCGAAATGGAGGGAGTATTATATAACCTCAAAATAATCTAGAGTACAGCTTCACTTTCAAATATTAATTCTCTCTCTGAAAAGAATTGGGACACTTTGACTTGGCGCAAATATAGGTGATGTTTGCAAAACAATTGTCTTCTTAAAATTGCCTAATATGTTGAGATTAATTTCATATACTATAGTTGATTCGACTTATATGTCAACCTCAAATTAACAGGATAATAATTTTGTTCTGCTAATAAAGCACTTTCCTTATGAGGAAACATCAATTTTTTTTGGGCAAACAAAAAATGAGAGGGTCCCATCTCCTTTTGGGACTTAGGGATTAATACCTAAGCTGTTAAGCAATTTTTTTTATGAATGTAAACATAAAGTTGTGTCTAGGTGTGATGCCTTGAGCCTGGACCCTCGATGCGCTATGTTTGCGCCTGATTGAGGGATCGGGACTAGTGCTAGGTGCTTGAATGAGTATTGATGGGCATTGTGTGTAGGTGGTACGGGTGCCTTTACAATGCTGGCTATCGGGTGCGTAAGAATCATATGCACTTGTGTTACCCTTACTACTGCTTCAGTTCCTTCTCTGCATGTCATTTTTGGTGTTATATAACTTACTGTTGCTTTATTGTAGATCCCTTATGTACTATTTTGGTTGCACAACCCACTTATTATCTTTTATAATTTTCGACTTCATTTTTTAGGGAAGCTTAGGTTCTGGCCAAGGTCAATACTCTTGTATGGTCTTGTGCTATATGTATTTGAAATCAATGTGGCAGGAGCTTGGGCCCGTGTGTGTGTGTGTGTGTGAGTTTCTATTTTTATTTGAAGACCTGATGAGGCAAATGGCCATGTAAAGTTTTATTGGAATGATTTGGTGATATTCAGCATCGTAGTTTTAATCTAATACTGTCAAGGTTGTTCCTTTTTTGCTTTGTTGATTACTTTCTTTTTTATTTGATGTTAAATATACCTCAAAAATAATCAGCTGAGAGTTTTAAAACACATACATGAGTCAGAGCAGAGTTCTTAAACTTTAAAAGCCTTGTCCATTACTAGATAAAAGATGATTAGTTTTTCCAGGATGAGCAAAACATCTGGGTGGCAAATGACCTTATTCCGTAATTCCTTAAGTTTGTTGATCAGAATTATCTTGCAGCGAAGTTTGAAATCTAACAGGATCTTAGACAAACATCACTGAACTGGTCACATAAATATTTCATACTTCTACGCTTTAGGTGTTCTGGGGTTCTAGAAAATAAATCACATTTGAATCTTTTCATTTATCCTCAATAGATGAAGTTTTGGTAGTGCTTCTCTTATCCAACAATATTTAGCAGCATTTACGTTTCAGGTTTTCCAGAGCGGACATCCCCAGGCAAAAGACATTGTTCTATCTAACATGGGTGTTACACTTGATAGAATTTTCCTTGATGTGAAGGTATAACTCTTTCATATTTATACTGTCAGTTTTATTGATGAGTAGAACTCCAGGCTAGTTACTACCGATCACGCCTTTCTGCTCTGAGTATTAAATTGTAAAATTTCAGGACCCTTATGTTTTCTCTCCATATCACAAAGCCATCCGGGAACCTTTCGACTACTACACATTTGTTCAGAATTATATCCGTCCTTTGATTGATTTCAAGTGAGTTAACAACCTTGTTCTTCAGCATCTTTATAAGGTTTCTCGAGACTTTCTTAATCTGTAGTGAATAGACAGTTACTGCTTCAGGAGGAGGTGGATTGGGGTTAATTAAATATTTGAAGTCATCTCAGGTTCTAGTGGCTGTGACAGACCAAACCCAACCCAGGTCTTGCCTGAGCTGAAATTGTTGAGTGATAGGATGCTGATTCAGGCCAAGCTAGCTGGCTTCTTTTGGTTGTTCTGAGCATATTTCATAAAAATCCACCGTAACTCCCATGTACCTTAATCGCACTCCACGAAGATTTCCAGAAAGGGAATAAAGAAAAAAATGTGACTTCAGGAGGATTTAAGAAAAACTGATACACACCAACTGACCGAGTGAAGGAATTGTTGTCAAAAATATAAATTGATGAGTGTAGAATCAATATATTGCGTAGGTAAAGATAAACTGATACGCAATATACTGATACAATCCTTTATTTGGGATTGGGACTGGGTGTGTAAGGGTAAGACTTTAAGCACGACACAAGCGGAGGTAAAGAAGGAACATGCTAACAAGACGAGTGTAGTGGAAATGCGAATGCTTAGATAGATGTGCGGAACTGAGTGTCATTGATAGATAGATGGATGCTGAGTGATCAAATACAAAGTCTTTGCTTGGTCAGTGGTCCTTGATCGTTTGAATACTAATGTTAGCGGCAGAGGAGATATCCGAAGGTGTATATCTCTCCAGATGTGTGTTATGTGTATAGGGGCTAGCGAGTCTTGTGAACACTTGATCATGCATTGCTCAACGGCTTGAAGTCTTCAGAGTAGACTGTTTTGAGATACATGGTGAGCTCTCTATTATGCCTCGCGGTGTGGAGGAATTTTTCATGATTAGACATTTAGGTTTTGGTCGGTCGAGGGATGCGTTTTTGTTGTGGGGTTGCACGGTGTTTAGTTTGCTCTGGAACATTTGGATTGAGAGAAAATCTTGAATTTTCAGAAATCGAGAGTTATCGCTTCCGTTGTTGTAGGAGAAGATCATTGTGCCGACTTCTCTTTGGGCTAGGAGTTTTGGTGCTTTCGAGGGCTTGACTTTGGGTGATTTGGCTAGAGATTGGAAAACTGCTACATCGTAATTTGTGTGTATTTGTTGTTTGAAAGATATAATTTGTAATGAACAAATATGTGAAACTGTAAAAGTAGCTCCTATAGAAGAAAACATGAGAATGAACCATCTAAGATGGTTTGGTCATATACAACGTAGGCCCCTTAGTTCCCCAGTTAAGAAGTGCGATGATAATGATATTAGTCTTAATCAAACTAGGGGTAGGGGTAGGCCAAAGTTAACATGGACATCGACAGTATGGAAAGACATGAAAGACTTCGGTCTATATGGCGACTAGGCATCGGATTGCGTGGAATAGTGAGAAAGGATTCACGTTGGCGAGAAAGGATTCATCTATATGGAAAAACCTCTTAGAGCACCTTTCTGTGACTTCCTCTTTGAAGCAAACTCATTTGGTTCATTCTCTGAAACTACATCTTCAAAAAAACTCGCACTGTCGGAAGCAATGTCAGCATATTATGATACATCAACGGTGGCCTCTTTTGAAACAGTTTCTGTATTTGGTTGGGAGGAAACAGCTTCTGCAACTGTGTTAGAAGCTGAAGCAGCTTTCAGCGCTGGTGTGGGCTGTGACAAAATAGGCTTACTAATTTGATTATATTCAGAAGAATAAATCTGAGCAGTAGTCTTACTTTGTCATGCCCCCTGCAACTTCTACTTGTTGTGAATCAGCATGCACGTAGTTCTCGGCTTTTGCCGCATTAGAATAAGAAAACGCTGATGCCGGTGTTCTTTTAGCGGGCTGCTTGGCAACTGGTTGCTTAGTTTCAAAAGTAGCAAGTGAAGCATTAACAATTTCATGCTGTGAAATATCAATCTCCCGAGATTTCCTCTTAACCTCTCTAGACACTGATATTACAACATCTAAATCTGAACTTTCTGTCTTAACAGCTTGTTTAGGCATGGGGGCTGCATGCTTATTGATTTCATCATTAGTCATAGGCCGTAACATTATCTCCTTATTATCGAACAAAACACTGTAATTAGTCATGAACCCACAATGGTTCACTTTTCGATCGTATAGTCAAGGCCGTCCAAGAATACTGTGAGCGACTTTCGTGGGAACTACATCACATGATCACACAGTACTGAATCTAGGTAACCTTTAAAAGAAAAAAAAGACAAGGCAGCGATGCGTTACCGGTATCGTTGATTTATAAATCCATGCGACTTTAGAAGGATGAGGGTGTGTTTCCACTGGGATTGAGACGTTCAACTGTGGATGTGGAGACAAAGTTCATGCAACCTTTACCATCAATGATAGTCTTCCTTGTTTGATTCCCACAGCGAACCAATCTTTGAAAAGTAGAAATACGTCGTCAATCTTCTTGCTCTACTATTGAGGCTGCTTGTACACGCCTAATGGTTGCAGAGAGACAAGTATCATACTCTAGTTCCTTCATGTCATTAGCCATATATGCTCCATACTCAATGGTTGAAACACCAAACTTTCTGGCTGTTCGTGCTCTTCATAGCCTTCTGCCAAAATTTAGAACATCGAACGCCATCGTAAAAAAATTCAGGTTTCTCAATTCAGATGATCCTTTGCTCTGATACCAATTGATGTAGAACGCAGCGGAAAAACAGTATTATAACAGGCTGTGATTAGGGTTTATGTGATGGAAATAAAGGATTTGGGTTTTAGGTTCTTACGTACAGGATTTAACAGGCGTGCGAAAGGCTGAATTAGGGGACAACTATAATAAAACGAAAGGAAAAAACCTGGCTTCACACCGATGTAACTGTAGGCGTTACACCGAGGTTTCTTGAGGGTCATGCCCATGAGAGAATTGGATCACACAATTCAGAAACTGAGCAAGTATTTGCTGGAAATTTTTGATTGATTAATCTCCGTTTTAAAACTGAATAGATTGCAAGCTATATATGGGCTAATATTGAATCACTTCCCAAAAAGGATTGGATCCATACTTAGAACTACCTTATTCTAGACTAATTAGGACAACTAAGACGTGAATCCTACAAGGATTAGGACTCATCTAAATACTCACCTAAGTGCTTATATTCAAATAAGACTCATAATATAATAAGGAACCTAATTCAAGCAATTTTAGGAAATTACTGAAATACCCCTACATGAAATATCAAAATAACAACAAATAAACATGATATTAACACTCTTGTATTTGCTCTTTTGAGACCCTTTTATTGCATCCTTGCCAGTCTATGTTACACCCCAAATCCGTCGACAAAGGTTTCGTGGAAGTGAACTAATTTAACCCATTAAACGGAGCATTAAAATAAACCCAGTATCGAAAATACCTAAATAAAAACTTTGACAAACTTACCTTGAATCTGTAATTCCAAAAACTTCATATTCCTACTCTTGCCTTGATTCATAGGATTGTCAATTTTCTTTGAATCATAACAATAGAGTCATTGGAGGAGTATTGGTATGATTCACTTAGATTGTTAGAATCTGCTTTAGAGCATTTTTTATTTTTACTAGTTTTATATAGCTGTAGAAGGGGCATGGCATTTTCATATTCTAAGGTGGCTTCATTGCCGCAGCTTCCATTGAGGGGTGGCAGCTGTGTAGTGAGAGGGGAGTCTGGTGTGGTGGTTCAGGTAGAGAGATATAGGGTGGAAAGAGGCTTAGATTTCCTGAAGTGTTGTTTGGTCGGAACGTTTGATAGACACATGGTCTCAGACATGGAGATTGCGGCGTGGGCGTCAATGACTTGGAAAACTGCTGTCGCTGTAATGGTATGTAGGCTACCAGAATACAAGCTGTTATTCATTGTAGCTTCGCCGCAAGAAGTCAAACGTGTTTTCCAAGAGGGTTATATGTACAAGGATGGGGCTCATTTGGCTGTTCGTCGCTGGGGTAATTCAGTGGGCTGCAAGTATCCATTTGCTACTCACCGACGAGGACAGTGGATAATTGTGAAGGGTCTACTAATTCATCTGTGGTATTCTAGTGTTTTTAAAGATATAGGGGACATCTGTGGTGGTTTTGTTGAGTTAGACGAGAACTGTGGAGGATCTTGGGATTATTTTCGTCTTCAAATTAAGGAAGAGGGTCATGTTCCAGCAGTGGTGAGGGTTGATTCAGGTAAGGATTTGTACCAGGTCAAATTATTGAGGATATGCCCACTATCTTAGCTCCATTCTATAATTATAGTAAACTAGGGTAATTTAAATTTATAAACAAACACACGACCCATTCTCTTTCTAAATCTCTTTCATGCCCCATCCATAAACACCCATGAAGAAACCATTCGTTTTAGAAAATCGGACCCAAAATATTCAAATATCCATGATTGAAAGTAAAGATATTAGTTATAGTTACCTTTGTTAAATGCCTACAGTTTGCTTCCCAAAATTGACGTCTAATGTTTCCCCTTCTCGGCGCTATTCCTCTCTATCCGGCGGCTTCAAAATAATACTTTGGTGACCTAAACTAATCTTCTCACTCCCTTAAAATACTACCATAATTATCACTTGATAGACTTCTAATTACTTTCAACCTCTTTTAAACCCAACTATTTTTTAATTCTTATCAATATTTAGTTTAAAAAACAATTGCTATAAATATATAACTTAAAATCTTTTTATTCTTACTGTATTATTATTATTTTGTTAAATTTTCTTGAGCCTTACAGTCTAATTCTAGAGATATCTAGGAGAGTCTGAGAAGTTTTGGCTGCAAATATTAAACAAATAGAAATTGGTGCTAAATTGGATGTAAACTACTCCCTACATCCGTTAATAAGTGTCATGCTTCATTGTTGAAAAGTCAACAAAAAATATTATCAAATTGTCATTTACTCCCGCTGTCCCAAAATGGGTGTCAAATTCTTGACTTACTTTAGTCAACTCAATTAACTATTGACCAAATATTTATAAACAATTTACATGATGTAACAAATATACAAAAAAACATTTTTAATAAATTAATTAATTGTCTTACAATGACTAAAATATTAGAATCTAAAACATGATAACTATTTTATAAAAACAAATTTGATAAAAAAAAACTTGGTTGACTTTTCAACAAGAAAAATTGACACTCATTTTGGGACCAAGGGAAATATATATATATTTTGTATTTTAGATTCTAAAATTTCTATCTTTGCAAGAATATTAAATACGCTATCAATATTTTCTTTAAATTTCTCAATAACGAGTCAATTCGCATAAAAACTTGGTCAAAGATTAATTGAATTTGGCCTGAAAAATTCAAAACAGGACACTTACTTAGAGACATGGAGTACATAATATAGCGAGCTCAGAATTGTCGGAGGCGTATCTGCTATGCATACTTTAGTCAGTCTGGAGTATTAGAGCTTTCATAGAATATGATGTGTTCAGGTAGACAGATTTTCATTCGACTGCCGTCATTTAGATTATATCAATATTACACTAGGAAGAAACTATGACTTACTAGATGGAGAATCCACTACAGGGGGATTTACACTTCTGGGATTTGGTGGAAGTGAGTAACTGGTGGCTGTATGTGCATGCTGGTGGTGACCAGACCTTTTGGACGATGTTTATAAGCTCTGCTATAGTGTGAAGCCAATTTTTTTTTCTCAGCAGAAGTGAAAGACCACAGAACAAAGACTATCTCCCATATGGAACTGTGAATATGACACTTTGTCATTGATCCAAAATAATTGCTTTGTTAGGCAGCTAGAATTTGCAAAGTGAAGGGAGAAGTAACGAAGTTGGGGAGGAGTAAGAAGGATGGTGGGAAATGGAACTTTTACAATTATCTTATAACGAGGAATGAGTGACCGTCATATGAGTTTGGAAAGAAGTCAAAAAGAAAGTAGCTATTTTTTAAGATCTCGATGATAAGAAATGTTAAGAAGATCTCGTGCACGAATGTAGATGCAACATGAATAACCATCTTTGTGCTTACAGATTGGAGCCTTCTTCACCAATACAGAGTCAGTACACATTACACAATACTGATATATTCAATTTTCTACCAAAGTGTCCTTAAGTATGAAATTGTTAAGAGTTATTGAAGCCATCACTCTCAGATGCATGATAGTTGGTGGAGAAATGTCGTTATTTTGGAAGTCAAATATTGAAGCATGGTTTGCAGTGGTTTGTAGACATTTGGTCAACCTGTCAAGGCCCATCAATGGGACATAAACCACTCCTTCGGGAGTCACGTATGTTCCCCGGTCCCTACCTTGTTCTAGAGGCCCATGCTATAACAAAAGGATTGTTTCTATTACGTATCCCCCCAAACTTAAAGGGTTTTAGTTAGAAGCATAATATATGTACACACACACATATATACATATATATGTATACGGAGGTGGGTGTTCAAATGAGAACCATAATTAATATGAGAACCTAGGAACCTTTTGGAGCCCTTAGATTCAAGTAATTGAATTGCTAAGATTAGATTGGAGATAAACAGTAATCGGTGGTAATTTTGTAATAAATTAAAAATACAAGAATATTTATATATAACTACCATGTTGTGAATTATTTAAAATAAAATCTCTTGATCTATAATTCAAAATTAAAATTTAATTGCAAAATCATGTTCAAAATTAAATTATTTTTCAAACAAGATCAATGAAGAATATAGTTCAAAGATTTTTTTAATCTCATTGTGAACCATGAAATTAATTTTGTAAACCATGAATTTAATTTTACAACTGTGAACCATGAAATTTATTTTTCAGTACAAATTGAATTTAATGGCTCACAGTTGTGAAGTTCTTGGTTCAGACTGGAAAGTTGAGTTTTATGGTTTTAGAATATTGATTTCATAGTTCACAATTTGTGAATGCTTGTGTTTTGGTCAATTTTCGTCTGAACCAAGTATTCCACAACTGTGAATTATGAAATTAATATTGTGAACCATGAATATCAATTTGTATTGAAAAATATATTGAATCATGAAATTTCAATTGAGAACCATGAAATTAATATTGTGAACCATGAAATTCAATTTATATTTAAAAATAGATTGAATCATGAAATTACAACGGTGAATTATGAAATCAATATTGTGAACCTTAAAATTCAAATTGTGCTGAAAAATAGATTTCATGGTTCACAGTTCAAAAAAAATATCTTCAAAATATATTCTTCATTGATTTTGTTTGAAAGTAATTTAATTTGAACATGAATCCGCAGTTAGATTTTCATTTCGAGTTTTAGATCATGAGATATTTTATTTTAAGTAAATCACGTGTGTATGAGGCGAGAGAAAATAAGATGCAATTTATTACGAAATTGCCACCGAACGAAATGAAGTTGTAATCTAATCTCAGTCCACCAAATCATTTGAATCCAAAGATAGTTACTGGTTCCTAAGTTGTTAACTAATTGTGGTTTGTAGTAGAACACCTCCCTGTATACATATATATATGTTTAGATTTTGTTAGGAGTATCTTAACACGTGGCCCATCTTTTTTGGACCAAATATCCTTGGCATGAAAGAGTGCATTAAATTAACGAAAGGGGTAATATTGTCTTTCACTTGGTACATTTAATCTCTACAATCATTAATAAAATATGTGAGTTAAATGCTCTCATGGCAGTTGGTGAAGAAAAAGAAGAAGCATAATGATGATGATGATGATGATGATAATAATAATAATAATAATAATAATAATAATAATAATAATAATTGATGTGCATAATTAGTGTGGATTCTTGGTGTTCAAGTAGGCTTGAATTTTAAGGCAAGTACAGGAGCCTACTAGTGTCAATTAGGAGTTGGGACAGATTTCATATATGTGGTAATCTCCTGTTTATGGGTTGCGTATTTCGTGGAGAATGGGTGGGACCAGGTGCGTGTTTTTCGTATTTAAAGAATCATCTGTGGGGGATACACATATATGACTAGATGATTTGATATCCTTAAGGTGACCGGAAAGGTGGAGAATCTTGACTCTGAGATTCTTCGCTTCTTCTATTGGATACTCCCGGTTCTACTTCATATCTATATTTTTAACTCGAAATAATTGAACTATCTGCTATCCGTTTTTTTCTCATTGCAACTTTTAATGATTTCTTATCCTTGTTTTTCCTTGTCATTAGGAATTCTTATGTTGGAAATCTTGACATTTTCTATGAAATGGAGGAAAAGCTTAAACAGGTGTGAACTTTCATCCATCTTAAATTGTTTGTCTTGCACAATTGACATGAAAATTAGGTTCTTTTGATATCATCCGGGATAAAATTTTGTGACCACCCATGCTCTCTCTCTCCAATCTTCCTCGATTGCCATGCTTCAATGATCTGGATATATGATGTCCATTGTTCAATCTAAGGGCATCATGGTCGTCAAAGTTCAGCTCATGATTTTGATGAATACAAGCAGTGTAGTGTTGTGCCTTCTTTTTAACTACTTTGGTGATGAACCCTCTTACTATTTTCGCCCCCCTAACAGTGCACGAGTGTTTTCCCTCGTAGTCTTCAAATGCTTGGCGTAGGAATGATTTAAGTAGTTCCTCTAGAACAATCTCTTTGTTTTTTCTCCTTTTCAAATTCCTTCCTTAGGTGTAGGATCTTCTATTTACTGTTGACTGAAGTTCTCATAATGTTTGGTCAACCCTAGAGGACTTTTCATTGAAGGAAATATTGATAACTTGGAAGTTCTCATAACATGCGTGTGATTGATTCTGTAGATATGCATAGTTCAAAATTGATTACAAGGCTTGGTATTCGCTAGATTTCCCTGTCATGATCTTCATTTTCAAAAAGTTACTTGGCCTCCATAGCAATAGCAGAGATTTATATGTTTTTTATCATCTCTCCTGTTTATCCACGTGTCCTAATTTGTCAGAGGTGTTAGAAGTCCTAATCTTCGAATTTCAGCTTAATTTTGTACTTCCAGTGCTCTCCAAAATTTGGTTGTACATCACCAATAGAATAAGATTGTCACAAGAGGGGAAGACCTTGTGATGAAAAACCACTGCCACATATTAATGCATAACTTATATACTGTATTAGCCTTACCTAGCATTTGAGGTGAGTTACATGAATCAATATTCTTCATTCTGTAATCCTCACTTCCAGGGCATTTTCTTGAATTCTTTTCATTGAAATCCAACTTCAGTCAATGTAGTGGTGTATGATTATTAATATTTGGATGTAGAGGTAAACAAAGAGGAAAATACTGCCTGGTCAATTCCTTGGAAGAAAATATTATGGTAAATTTTGTCTTTGTTTTGTGTGTTGTCTGTGTAAATTTTGATTCTGGTTTTAAGTTCGCTTGATCTACTGTTTTCTTATCAAACAAATTCCCTAATTCTTTTGACGTATACCATGTTTGCTCTATCTCTCTTGTCCCATCATAAACGGTATGGTTTTTTCAGGTTCCTGGTGCTCTTAGATATTTGATTGTTTTGGGATCTAATCAGATATATATGGGAAATTATCCAGGGTGAAAACGTTATATTGATCTCCAATCACCAAACAGAAGCAGATCCAGCTGTTATTGCATTGTTGCTTGAAGCTAAAATCCCGCGTATTTCTGAGAGCACCGTAAGCCTACTAATACGATAGGAACGATGTGGCTGTTGAAAAACGTTGGTTAACGCCGTCTTTTTGTTACTCGTTATTGTAATGCAGACCTATGTGGCGGGAGATAGAGTTGTCACAGATCCTCTTTGCAAGCCCTTCAGCAAGGGAAGGTGCTCTTTCGGTCATTAGTATATAGATATGAATCATATGATAGTGGTCTCCTAGCTTCCCAGCACTGTTGAGCATCATTTAACTGTATAATCTTTTAGGAATCTGTTGTGTGTATATTCGAAAAAGCACATGAATGATGATCCGGAGCTTGTGGAGATGAAGAAGAGAGCAAATACCAGAAGTTTAAAGGAGATGGCCACACTTCTGAGGTACATCCATCACCCTTTGTTTACATTCTTCCATCCATATGTTGTTGACATGTATTCTCTTGAGCAAATACCAAATGCGTATGGCTGTGCTTCTTCCATGCTCTAGAGTGTCCCTAAAGGGAGCTGCTGAAGCTGAAGGGTCCAAGTACAAATCGGATAAATAGTCATCATTCTCTAGCTCATCTGTTGTAATCCATCTCTAGCTGGCCTTTAACATCACATACTTAGTCGTTGCCCCTTGAAATGTCTGTATTTGGTTTCTAGTCTCCAGTTCTTGGTCTTCTGGTAAGAGCTTAAGAATAAGAGCACCTTTGCATTATTAATATGCTTTATCATGCATATATTCTGAGCAGTAGGTTGTTCATTAGCATTCGCTCCTTTTTAGTCTCCCTTCGTCCATTATATGCTTATTCTTCTTCTTTGTTGAGGTTTGTTTTGAAGTTTCTGGACTGATTAATGGAGATTTTCATAAGCTAGTCGTTAGATTGGGATTCTCGTTGCTTGGAGTTCTAACATTCTCAATCAGGAATTAAGTCGGAGTGAAATATTGAGAATATACTACCTCTTTTCCAAGATCATTGTCACTTGACTGTGCACAGCACAACAGTTTATAATGTATTAGGTGTTTTGAATTATCTTTAGTTTTTTATTTCCTCTCTTCTTTTCATATTTTTATCTTTTGGTATGACAAATAGAAATATAATGGAAGTGAAAATTCGATAATCAAGACTCAGTGTGTGCATCTGGCAGTCGCCTTTCTCTTACTTGTGGTGCCTTTCCCTCATCGCTGCTATACCCATTGTTACTTTTTCTATTTACTGGTGGTAATTGATTGTTTCTGTGCCACTCCAGTTGATATCACACGTGATCTTATGTGCTTTCTGGCAGATTGCCGTCTTGATGAACCAAATGGATTGTGGTGTTCCAGTTTACATATTTTCCGTTTCTGATGAAGAACGGTGATTTTTTGTGAGGAAAGAAGAGTATAGGGAAGAGGACGAAAAAGTCAACCTGACAAACCAAAGTGGGAAAAAGAAAGTTTTAAAATGCCAGATTCATTATTGGTGCATCTCTCTCAGATGACGTTGTTGCTTGTTCTTGGGTTCAAGTCTCCTCGTGCATTTGCTTCCCCCAATCCAATAGTGTATGCAATTTGGTTTTTGCATATTGTTGAAACATGAATTTTGGTTTATCTCTCCATGGGCGCTTGGGTGGGGGGTTGGATATGTATTGCTGGGCCCTCTCATACGAGTTTAGCAGGGTCTTGGGTTTGGATCCTTATCTTGCATCTGTGTCCCCAAGTATTGCCGGCATGCGGGAGAATCAGAGCCATGATATAAAGTTGTTGCTCCCATTGTCAGATAGTTTTTTAACTTTTTGGTTGAGTTAGTTACTTGATAGTAAGAAAAAGCAAAATGAGGGGAAGGGTTTTGTTGAAAATTCTGTCACATTGGGAGCAAGTATCCAACAGCTGCAGAGCAGCTTGCTTCCATTACCTTTCCCAAAACCCTTCCACTTCTGAAGAAAGAAATCCTGCTAGTGTAGAAAGGCTAACCCATATTTGTTGAAATTCAAGAGCAAGCTACTAACAAGTAACAACAGCTTTATAGACTACAGTGATAGAGTTGGGTGCCGTAGCTGGCGGTGGTTACAAGGGAGGCTCATTGGAGAAGTGGGGTCATCTTGGATGGACATGGACAGAGTAGGATTTTACATTGTATAGTGTATGTGTAGATGTGACCATTCAGTAATGCTTTTTAAGTGACTGTAGATTGATTTAGGACTAGTTAGACCCTCCATTCCGTAGAAGGAGGTCCATGCTTGAAAGTCAAAAACTTAGGTTTAAAACAGAAATATCACAAGCTGGTTTCCTGAATTGTCTCTAGTAAATTCTTGGCTACTTTAGCCAAGTTTTTGTTTTGTTATCCCTTTGTTTTCTTTTTTTCATTTTGTTTTGTGTGCTTTTTATAAAGTTAAATAATTCTTCATTATGCTCAAATAGCTATAGACCTCTTACTTCGATCAAGTAGGAAAAAAACCCTGAGTGGATGGGCTGTTGAACCATATAGCTTTCACCAAATGTAGCAAATAGTAAATATTTGTTGGTTTATTTCATTGCCCTTTCTGCAATATAAGAATTCAGTCTGTATAAGGTTTAAAGCCAACTGTCAAATGTCTAGTCAGCTGGCTGGTGAAAATCTCCAGATGCAAAGGAGTTGGGAGATGTTATTGTGGCTTAGGGTTCCATCTCATGAATAATTTGGTCATAGAATTGTGCTTAAAAAATATCTGGCTCTCTGATGTCTGTTTGTGTGTACTTTGTTTAACTTTTAACTTCTCTTTTTTATTGTTAGTTATAATGTTGAGTGTTGCGAACCACTTATATACATAGTTTTGGCAAGAGTTTTCATGAATTCAACGTTTAACTATTGTTTTCTTTCTTTTCCCGGTTAACGTTCTTAAGTATGATACGGCAGCTGTTTGCAGCACTTGTGTGCCTAATGGTAATGCCCAGATGGATGGAGGGGGAATGTAATAATCTTTTTTCTACTCAAGCCGCCCAGATTGTCGTCGCCAGTTAAACCCCATCCATTTACCTTATCAGTTTGTCATTTTTGATCACTGCCCATTTATATTTCTACATATTCAAATGGGCGAAGAAGTGTCCTTGACCAACTATTGTTTTCAGTTGTGATCTTGAGCATCCCCCCCCCCCCAATGTCCCACTAGGGCGCCAAGACACACAGAGAGGTAGAAATGTAAGCACAAAATATTGCAGCGACACACTAAAAATAAGCACTTCATATTTTCGATAATAATGTGCTTGGTGCCTTTTGGTTAGTTAATGATTCTTTAACTAGATGGTGTCGCCATTTTGCTCAATATGGTGCGGGGTCAGTATTTCTTGCTTGCATTTGTTCCATATTTTTTTCTACATTGTGCACCTTGTTTTGTGTGTACACTGTTTTCAATTTTACTTGTTTGTGATCTCTCCATGTGTGAGTGATAGTAAGGATCTGGTGTAGAACATATTGGACGGAATGTATCTTTACGCCTTGCTTTTATCACTTAACTTTTACTGCAATTTGTAATTCAAGAATTACTGTATGATCTTGATATGCTCTTCATTACCTTTTCAAGAAACCAATTGTAACCTCCTTCCAAGTTTGACAAATAGCAAATGAAGCCACTAGCTTCTGATACTGTGAAGTTGTGATTTGCGGTTTTACTGAATATTCTCTTAAAGCTCCTTTTAACCCCTTGTACCTCTTCAAGGTGAGCACTAATTTATGTTTCTAGTGTTACTTTCGTTTACTATCTTTGTGCTTTGTATAACTGTACTCTTTAACATGCAGGGGTGGATCTATGCTAATATGGATTGCACCAAGTGGTGGAAGGGATAGGCCAGACCCTTTTACAAATGAATGGTTTCCTGTAAGTTCCTTATCTATTATTAAACTTAAAAAGCATACTAAAAAATGACTATGTTTTGTTGTTTTGAACTTATTTGCAATTTCACATGTTAAATATATAGGGTATATGTATTGTATAATACTCTTGAACTTCGGATTTGATCTGTAGTTCAAGTTATTAGGGATACAAATAATCTAAAATCTAGATCAAAGGATGAGGTAATTTTGTTCTGTCCCTAAATTAGTCAAATTTCAAGAAAATCTTGTCTCACAATGAGTGTTTTGATTAAGTTACTAAATTCACCCAAGTGATTGGGATTTTGTTGTTACTTTTGCCACTTGTGTTCCATTGCCTACTTTCAATGCTCTGAGGGTACTAAGGGTGATTCTGTACATGTTAGGTATTTATGTTACATTGACAAGCATTGGACTGTGGTTTGTGTGAGGACAATGCAATGTAGAGCAGAACGAAATGGGAAAAAAGGATTTTTTAGCCTAAGTACTTTGGATAAAGGCTGAGTTGAGTATTTGCTGAAACGGCTTAAGAGTGCTGTACATCAAGATACACTGATGTTTCTTTTTCTTGGTTGCATACCTTCATTTGCTGTTTGATGCGTCAGTATGTAGGTCAATACTGAAGCTTTCATACTACCTTGGTTGTTATGGGTTATGCACAGTAGACTGGATCTTCTAATACTTTTTATCTGACTCCTTTACTTTAAGACATGCATAATATGCTTTGTAAGTTGATATTCATGATACTCAGCAGATTCTTTGAGCATTTTGACCTCTTCAGTTCAAAGAAATATGCTTTAATGAAGCTTTTCTAAAGCCTTAAAAGGATAGTGCAACAATATGGTGTTTGTTCCACTTAGTTCGATCATTAATGCAACATTCTGTTTACAAGTAGTTGTTAAAATTAGGCCAGTTTTATTTCGTGTGAAAAAGCAACCATGCACATATGTACTGATGTAAGACATCCAGGCACCATTTGATGCTGCTGCAGTGGACAACATGAGAAGACTTGTGGAGCATGCTGGTGTACCTAGTCACATCTATCCTTTAGCATTACTTTGCCATGACATCATGCCCCCTCCTCAGCAGGTTGTGCTTGCATTTTAGACTTCTTTTTTATTACAACTTTGTTTTCTTTTTTTAAACGAAAAAGATAATACTTTTTTGATCAGGTTGAGAAAGAAATTGGAGAAAAAAGATTGATCGGCTTTACTGGGACTGGAATATCAGCAGCACCTGGAGTTAGTTTCAATGAAATTACTGCTGCTTGTGGAGACCCAGAGGAGGTAGGTCTTGCATAACATAATTTGTGGGGAACCACTAACAATCCTCATTTAAAAAAAAAAGAAAAGGAGGTAGGTCTTGCATAACATAATTTGTGGTTCATAATGTTGCTTTCTTTGAAATAATTCTTATCCGACTGGGTAATTTTAATTTTTTTTAAAATGGGACTAGAGTCGAGGGGGAAGGACGTTCAGGATTGATGTGATTGACGAACGCTAGGCTTCGTGATCCCACACCAAGTAGTCTTGACACCAAGGTTCTCCTTCAAGTGAATAGATGCAGACGGACTAGAAATCAAGGAAGCACAATAATGTCTTCCAAGACGAACCAGTATAAGTTTATGAGTGTCACTACCTTCCAATGTCTAGATAAGAGAAAGTAAATAGCTAAATAACAATCGAAGTCAAACTCATGTTCAAGAAAGAGAGCAGGAAATTTGGCAAAAAGGAACAAACAAAGCATAAGCTTCAACCAATTAATTCAATCTCAAATCTATAATCGTATTCATGTAGTAGAAGCCTATAAATATGCGTTACAATCATTAATAATGTGTTTGGTTGGGCGGTAAATTAGAGGGGTGGAAAATAAGGAGGGAAAATTGGAGGGATGTATTCCTTTTCACTTGTTTGGTAGGAGTGAAAATGGGAGGGGAATGAAAACACCTCCTCTTTGATAAAAAAATTTCCCCCAAAATTGGAGTGAAAATGGAAGGGGAAAGTGAGTGTTATTACATAATTTTAAAGTCTTTTTTTTTTAAAAATAATTTTCATCTCATATCAAACAAGTGAAGTAAAACTTCTCATTTTTCCTTGTTCATTCAAACAAAAAAAAGGAGGGAAAAGCATTTTCCACCCCCTGAGGGGTGAAAGCTAAACACTTCTATTTTCCACCCCTCCAACTAAATAACCATAATGCATACAGGTAAAGGAAAACAACTGGTTGAAAGAAAAGGAAAACAACTAGTTAAATAAGAAAATAGACTAATCCTAATCAATGTTTGAAAAGATATTCCATATTGTTTCCATACATGAAAGGAAATGCTCCAAGATTGTTGGAGGAAAAAGAAAGTAGCAAATATGGAAACAAGCATAAGATTGTTGTAGGAAAAGGAAAGTGGCAAATAAGAAAACGAGCATAGGAAATTCGGTTTCCCTCCCTTGTGCATCTTGGCCTTGGGCCGAGAAGTCTTTAGGCACACCAAATAGCTTGGGACGGACGCATGGGCGCACCATGGATATGGGGCGGGCTGTTTTGGACTTCTCGCAATTCCACAATGCCTAATACACAATCCTCCTCCATTGTAAGCTCATCACTCTCCTTGCATTTATTGACCATCATAGTCAATCCATTGAGAAGTTTCTTGATCTTGGATCTTGTCATTGGTCCCTTGGGCATACTAGAAGAATCAAGATGAGTTACACTTGATGCATTCGCATCAAGGATCCTAATCCAGTGTTTGTATAGAGGGAAATCTGATTACAAATAATTCGGCAACTCGGGTTAGGTAAATCTACAAATAACATACCTTTGTTCTTGGAAATTTGGGGGTGTTTGATACTATTTTCACTAGAGTTACCACCAAGCATGTAGGTCAGTTGGTAAGGGGCTGTTCTAGCTTAACTAGAGGTCTCGAGTGTAGGCCTTGGAAGTGCAGCTCTGATAAAAAAATTTAGTGAGAGTTGCCACCCTTGTGGTCATATCCGGCTCAAAGAGGTCACTAGAGGAGTTTCACCTATTGGGTTTGCTTTGCCTAATGCCTCAAATTTAGCCAATCCATGTTGTCCTGGGGTGTGAAAGTGTCCCTTTATTCCAGTCATTGCTTTGAAGAAATTCTCTGTAGAACTGTTTGTTGTGCATATTGTTATCTATGTTTGAAATTTGAATGTTATGATTTTAAAATATCAGTTTTATTCAAAGATTTGATTACTGATGTCTCCTTTCTGTCAATAATGTATACATAAATCAACCGTATACTGAAGCAACTTGAAGTTAAGAACCATTGATGTGTTTGTTATACTCTCTCTCTGGGAGGGGGCGTGGTCATGCTTAGTGAGCTACACCCTCCGTCCCTAAATGAGTGTCTTGTTTGGTTTTTGAAAAATCAACTAATTTATTCTTGAAATGATTATTTAACATATATTCATTGTGTTATAGATTCTAAAATTTCAATATTTTTAAACTGTATACTATATCCCGGAAGCAATCTGAAGTTACAGAACCATTGATATGTTTGTAATACTTTCTCTCTCTCTCTCTCTGGTGGGGAGAGGGGGGTTCATTCTTAGTAAGTTACTCCCTCCGTCCTTGAATGAGTGTCTTGTTTGGTTTTTAGAAAGTCAACTAGTTTATTTTTGTAATATATTCATTGTGTTACAGATTCTAAAATTTCAATAGTTGTAAGATTATGAATTAAACTAAAAATTATATTTTTTTTCATAAAAGCTAGTAAAAAGCTTAATAAAATTGACCCAAAAAAGTCAAAATAGGACACTCGTATGGGAAGGAAGGAGTATCATTTTAGTAAACCATATATCTATTAGCATTGGTTTCTCATTCTCATTTTTCTTAATCTGCCTTAGATTCTTACTAATCCTTTTAATGTCTGAAGTACCGCTTCATTAAATTCAGTTGGTACTCCCCTACATGATTGTGATATCCTTTCGTATATTAGTAGGTGCTGCTGCGCATGCATTTTGATGTTAAGAGTATGTTACGAGACTGAACATAGGCTAGGCTCACATAGGCCTGGAGGACATAGAAGAACGAGATCAACTGGATTGATTCCTACACCTCTCCTTTTTCTCTAGGAAACTCAACTTCTTTTTTTGTGATATTTCATTAAATTCAGTTGGTACTCCCCTACATGGTTGTGATATTGTTTCCTTAAAAGAGCTCTCTTTGACATTGCAGGCCAAGGTAGCATATTCGCAGGCACTTTATGAATCTGTCACTGAGCAGTATGAGGTGCTAAAATCTGCTATTCATGGAAATAAGGGTCTAGAAGCATCGACTCCAGATGTTTCGTTGTCACAACCATGGGCCTAGCTTATTTCTTATACCTTTTCAGCTCCCTGTTCCTCGTCAGGTATTGATACACACACACACACACACATATATATATATATATATATATATATTGGTTTTTGGAATTTCTATTCGGGAATTAAGGATTCACCATACTTGTTACCATCTCTGTTGCATAAAAAGATTGGCAATTTCTAGGTTTATCCTAAAAAGAGTCCCATTTCAAAATCCAAGCCAAATTTTCTATAATATACTACCTCCGTCCCTAAATGATTATCCCTGCTTAATTTCTGAAAAGGTACCCGATCTATTATTAAATTAATTACTCCCACTGATCATGACAAACAGTCCATTATTCCATTTTGGAACGTTTCATTTAAAGAGTCCAATTTCAAATATTAAGCTATAAATAGTTATTTTCAAAAAATTTCTTTTATATTTATTTATTTTTCAAGTTTTAATATAATTTGTACAAAATATAAAGTGCTAAATGTACAAAATTAAAAAGATTAACTTTCAAGGAGGGAGTATTTAACAAATATTTATTGTGTTTTGAATTCTAAAATTTCAAGCTTCCTAAGATTATCAAGTAAACTATTAATAGCATTTTGTTTAACTTAACAGCTAGTCAATTTCTCTTTGAAAAAACTGGTCAAAGTTAATTAAATTGATAAAAAGAAGTCAAAACTGGGTACTCATTCAAGGACGAAGGGAGTAATAATTTGTAGATTTTGTCAAGGCGTAAATGAGTTACCTTTTGTGTTTTGTGTGTGTGTGTGTGTGTGTGTGTGAGAGAGAGAGAGAGAGAGAGAGAGAGAGAGAGAGAGAGAGAGAGAGAG
>JAOWAN010000043.1:4076785-4089659 GCA_028566635.1 Lobelia cardinalis
CGCCATCATCTCACCTAGCAACAAGGAAGGAGAGATTCTCGCTAAACGGTTACCATGCCATCCATGGCCATCCACTCAACACCTATAAAAGTCCCTCCGACAGGACCTTATGAGGTACCTTCACACTCTCATACTAAATGGCTGCCAAAGCACACACGCACTCACTGTATTCCTACGCATCTGTGAGCATCCCTCTTTACGTCCTTCTCAGGACTAATTGGGGTTCCACAGCCTTTCTCCACGGGAACTTACTCTCACGCCTGAGCGTACGAGCGAGGCCAAGCCTTGCTCATCACGTTAGGTGTTTTTTTGTCTTATTTCTGCCACGCAGGTTACACGGAGGATCACATTTGGGCCACTATCCTGCTGACACGTGGATTGAGACAATCCGGGCTCGATCAGTTGTATATTCCCATTCACTAATATAAGAACAATAGAGAATAAGTTATAAAACTTGTAAATATAATAGAAAGTTAAAATAATGGATAGTAAGTAACAATAGTTATGAAGACAATATGAAGAATAATTGAAGACAAGTAATTTTTAAAGTAGTTCGACAGTCCTCAAAACTCCTAATCCATTTAGTCAAAGCAATTTAGGCTCTTGGACTGTTTTTTTATTACTTTCTCTCAAACTAACAGAAAAATTGGAAAAAATACACTTATCTCCTCATATTCGTGGTCCTCATATCCTCCGTCGGTAGCTCATTTTCTTATTATTCTTCATCTTAGTTGAAAATCGCTTGTTTTTCCTCTTACATACGTTTCGTGTGTGGTAGCATGATACATATAAAAAATCTATTGAACTGTAACATACAATTTTAACCCATTAAAGGCATACAAATATATGAACTGAACTATTTTACTGTCTCGAACAATTATATACCGCCTAATGTCGCTATATTGTGTCAACACCAAAAAAAAAAAAAGCTTAGTTGCACGGCGTTTTATCGATCCACTAAAATTTACGTAGCCAATCAACTAACTAATCATAAGACAATTGATAATCGATGGCTATTGTCACGTCGACGTAGCTACAGTTTGGACCAACTATCCCATTCATAATTGATATCATACTGCTCCAATTTACATTCAACAAAAATGAACTGACGTATGACATTTTAAAAGCTATAATAACAATAATCCTAGTAAATATTAAGAAGACATACTTATTAAATTTAGTAAATACGAACGAAGATGTAAATTTAAGAATGCATACCTATTCAACATTGCAAATTACAAAAGTAAATGATCAAACGTTTGCACATATCTATTTTGCCAAAATCTGGTAATTTAACTGTTTTTTTTTTTTCTAAACAGAAAATTTGAATATTTGAGAGATGTATTGGATGAAGTGTTGAAGATGTATTTTGAATTTTTTAAACAAATTCGAATAAATATTATTTGAATATATATTTTTTTTATTAAGAATTCGCATAAGTGTTATGCGAAAACCTTTGTTTTGTTCACTTTTAAATATTCACCAACTATTTTATCACCATTTTTGTTTTTACAATTGGAATTCAATTCCTTTGTGGTCAATGGCCCCATGGTATCCCGCTCCTGCTCATGGCTTTAAACTCAATTCCAATGGTTCTTCGAAAGAAGGATTAGCTGCTGGAGGGGGTGCAGTTGGACGAGACGCAGTTGGATTGGTAAGATACCTCACCAAGGGGGAAAAAAAAGAAATAGAGAATGTCATTTTTGCTCATGCGGCTAGGTACGGTGAAGGGGTTGTCAATTTCATTGAGTCGATTTGCGACCTCACAAGTAGACTTGAGGTAAGTTCGATTCGATTTTGAAAAATTTTGAGTTCGATTTTAGTTGACTCGAACTTGAGTTTGATATCAATCCGATATTAATTTATTATATTCTGTTATCGAACTTACGTGAGTTGGCTAAATTAATATATAATTTTTTAAATTTTTATTTATTTATTTTATATGTATATATGTTCTTAAATATAAAACAAATATATAAAGCATAATGATTCGAGCTTTCGGCCGATCGAGTTCGAGTTCGAAAAATTCAAAATCGAAAATTCCTTATCGAGTCGAGTTCAAATTCAGATTGGTGCATTTTTTTAGTTCGAGTTATCGAATTGAGTTCAATCCAAAAAAAAAAATTGAATTTTCGAATTAATATCGAATCGTTGACATCCACAATTCCAACTGAGTAGGGTATACCTACCTACACTTTGAAATATAGAGTTATCGAATCGAGTTCAATTAAAAAAAATTAGTATCGGATGGCTGACATCCATAATTCCAACCGGGTATACCTACCTACACTTTGAAATATAATTTGGTATACATACCTACAATCAATTATATTATATTAGAGATCATAAATTCCTCTTTAATTTAAAATTTTGAGTTATCAACCCCACTAATGGATTGCTTTCTGCAAAAACACAGAACTACATTAATTAAGACAAAGGAATACACAAGACAACTCTCGAAGACAGGCTCTATACAAAACCTACCATGGCCAAGGACTACAGACAGTAAACATGGGCCAGCAATGGGCCTGAACCAAAACTAGTGCTGAAAAGCATTAGTTAATGACTTACAGACTACGGAGTGCGACGGGTCTATTAGCCGCTCTTGGTCTTGTACTTGGCCACATCGATCTCAACCCTTTCCTCTTCAGCCCGCTCTCCATCGGACTTCTGCATGGTGCTGAGCCCATCTTCTTGGCCCATTTTCTTGTACCCTTCACTTCAGTTCTCAGTTGCTCTTTGCTGGTCTCTGACCACCCTCTCTCTCTCTCTCTCTCTCTCTCTCACTCACATAACATGCACATGATCTCAGAAGAACTTACATACAGAAGAACTACAGCACACCACCAATTAGCTCCACTCCTTCACACATACACATACACATTCTCTCTCTCTCTCTCTCTCTCACACACACACACACACACACACACACACCCTCCATCCTCCAAACCCCTTCACAACCCACATCCCTCTCCCCATTCTGAACAAAACCCATATCACCAAAACCCATATCTCTCACTGTAAAACACATTGAAAGTCAAAAAATCAAACCCCCCCGGCATAACCACATGCATTCATGAGCAGCGGGGAAGAATCTAAAAATGGGGTGTCTCATCTCTCAGCTGGCCGCCAAATTCGCCTTCTTTCCTCCATCCCCGCCCACCTACCAGGTCAAGAAGCGTCCCCACGACGGGAAACTCATAGCTGTATCAACGATGTCGTCTATGCCGTTGGCCGGAGGCCCAGATGACAGCTGTTCGCTCGATGTGTTATTGATTGACACCAAGCGAGGAAACAAGATTGTCGCTTTCTACCTTAAGAACCCTTACGCCAGGCTCACTTTGCTGTACTCACATGGAAATGCAGCTGATCTGGGTCAGCTCTATGATCTCTTCGTCCAGCTTAAGGCCAATCTTAGAATTAATCTCATAGGGTTCGTCTCCTCTCTTCCATTGATTTTCTGTTTAAAAAATCTAGTTTTGGTTTTTGTTTGTTTGTATGTGTTTTCTCCTTAAAAAAAATGTGTTCTTTGAAGTTCTAAACTGATTTTTTTTAATGGGGTTTTGCCCTTTTTTCCATTTTAATTTCCTAAAAGATATCATTTTTTGTGATTTTGCTTATGTATGTGTTTGTATCTATGTACATGGGTTAGTGTTCTTTTTCCCTCTTAATTCAAAGAACAAAGCATTTCCCTTTCTGAAAAGATCTAATTTGGGTAAGTCTGTTTATGTATGGGGTTTTTAAGACAGGGGATGGTTTTTGTATTCTTACCATTTTGATTTTCTACAGTAGTAAAATGGTGAATCTCTCTACTAATTATTTTGATGTTTGAGATGTTGCTTTTTCATGGGTTTGGTAATTGTCACTTCTTTGGGTCTCACTTTCCTGTAAAAGTTGTGAATTGGCTTTTGAGAGGAGCCTCTTTACTTCTCTCTCCTTCTCAGAAGAATGCAGTATCAAGGCTTTGTTTTACCAATGTTTTTATTTATTTGTTTATTATTTATTTAATTGGGCGGTTTAGTTTTGTAATATTTAAGGTGGAAAGTAAAGAGAGAATGATGTTGATTGTGCAATGAATGAGAAAATGAAATTCTAGAATGACTGAATGCAGTATTTCTTGTGAAACTCTGTTAGCAATTATGGTTAGTTAGCTGTGATTTTATCTGTTTGGTACTGTTTTTCCATATTTACTTTTGGATTTGGTTGGATTAGACCTAGCTTTGATTATGGTTTGATTTAATGCTTTCATTTTAATTTAAGTATCTTTTTGATTGAGAAAGGGGTTTGTATTGTTTAAGAAATAAAAAAGGTAAAAAAGTTATGTAGGCTGGTTCAATTTTTTCATTTTCTTATCTTACTGGTCATTTTCATCCTTTCCAGTTTATTGTCTTTATGTTGTAAACTGATCTATTCTACTGTTCAATTACCAAGGAAAAAACAAAATGATGATTTTAATGGTGATTTTTGGTAGAGATATATTGATCCAAGTGCAGTGTGCACCGCTAGTGGGGTTTGTGCCCCACTGGGTGAAATGTGGACTCCATCTTTCACTTTCACACTGTTCATCACTATTGTTTGATTTGATTGCTTTCTCTTGTCATTTCAGATACAGTGGTCCTCACAGATTCTGGATAAATTATCTTTTCTTTCTTCTTCTCTTCCTGAATCCTAGGCTTTCTAAAGCTTATTGAAGTTATCACATTGTTGGAAAAAAAACAAGAAAATATTAAGAACATCAAAGATAATTTGTTGATTATGCAAGTGAGATTAACTTGGTGTTAGTAGTTTCTTCATTGATTGTTCAAAATTTCATTTGGACCTTTACAATGATCACAATTTAATCCAAGATGATTCCTGCTTTTGGGCTTGAATTTGTTTAAATGGGTGAAATGCTGATCCTATCCATCTCGACTTTTCTATACAGATATGACTATTCAGGCTATGGTGCATCTTCGGGCAAGGTACCACTTCATTATAATGCTTTGCTTCTGTTATAAGAGATCATAACTTCTCAAATTTTTTAGTATTAGCACATTAGACCCTTTATGAAAAATGGCAAAACTTTACTTGTGGGACTTACTTCTGCTGGTTTGAAGAAGCTGTCCCTTTTTTTTTTGGGAGGGCGAAGTTATTAAGTAGTATCTAAGTCGATTAGGATATCTGGTACGATGAAGTTAATTCGCTAGATTTTGGGATATTTTAGGTAAACTTTTAGTTGTTAGGGAGTCTGATATGATTTTTATGAAATTGTTCTAGAATATAGCATGATATCAATACCTGTGTTTGAATATAGTGAAAAACCTTTTGCATATGCTGCAGTCTTGGCGTGTGGAGTACTTCTCTTTTGGCTTATCTGCTTATTTAGTTTTATTGTTTCCATCTAGTTTCTGTATTAACTACTAAAGTACTTCCGGACATGTTTGGTCTTCTTTGTTCCAGCCAAGTGAGCTTAATACATATGCGGACATAGAGGCAGTATATGAATGCCTTCAGACTGAATATGGAGTTTGCCAGGAAGATTTAATTCTGTATGGACAGTCCGTTGGAAGTGGACCAACATTGCACTTGGCAGCTCAACTGCCAAGGTTGAGAGGTGTAGTGCTGCACAGTGCCATTCTTTCCGGTCTTCGTGTAGTCTGTCATGTGAAGTGCACTCTTTGCTTTGACATGTATAAGGTGAGTTAGTAGCTTTTCATCCCGTGATTCTAATTATTGATTCACATGGCTTTTTTTCTAGCCATTCAAGCATCTGAAAGTTTTGGTGATTGCAGAATATTAACAAAATTCGGAAGGTGAAGTCCCCTGTGCTAGTGATACATGTAAGTGATCCTTGACATCTGTTGTTTTATATTGCTCTTTTTATCATATTTTTTGGTTTTGCTTTTTATCTTGTTGAAAATAGATATTAATGGTGAGAGTAGTCTCACTTGTCTTAAATTTGAAATCTTCTAGTATTATCTTAGAGGGTAATAATGTTAATGTAATTTTGCCTTGATGGCCAAATCTCCTTTCAGTAACATGGCTTGATGCGACGGCATTAAATTTTTATTACTCCTTGTGGCTTCCTAATACGTAATATGGAGTACTACCAAGTTGCTCGCATTCCTGCATCTTTAAATGCTCATTCCAATGCTAGGTCTACCTATAGTCATATTTATTGCTGTGAGGGGTGAGAAGGCAAAACCTTTTCTGTTCCATTTTATCACTTGGTTGTACAAATTTGGAATAATTTATTAGTTACTTTAGGAGCTAACCTAAAATAGGGCAATGGTTAATTGCACCCACATGTGTTTCCTGTAGTAAAGGTGGGCGTATCATGCAACCATCATTTACTCTTGATACTAAAATAAGTTAAGATTTGGAATAATCAGCCCAAAGTAGTGGAGTAGCAGGTGATATCCTTTGCCCACTCCTGCCTGCCCTATAAGCTGCGGTTCGTGGTGCTGCCTAATATCCTTATGTAAGAAGAAATCTATTTTGGAGCAGCATGTATAGACCTATTATTCCACTTGTTGCAACTAATGGCCCGTTTGTTTTGCCTTAAGCAATTGGTTTATCGTGTTCTCTGTGGGGTTATGTGGTCGTGCATTATATTGTAATATATTTCTTTGACATATGGAATGCATTTTCTTATTATGAAAGGTTGTGCATTTTATTGCCGTAACTAGAGAAATGGAACACCTATAGTCTGCCATCTAGACTAGTAGCCAAAATGTGAAGAACATGTGGGGAATAACCTGTTGATGTTGTGGAATTACTTTGAAGTGTTGCTGGCACGGAGTTAGCTGGGGCTTCTTCCTCGAGTCTTGTCTTGATCGCACACTTTGTAAATAGGCTATACCTAGGAGGTTAGGATAATTGATAGTAAAAACCAATTCAATATGAGTTTTACCGCACTTGTTCATGCATGCCTGTCTTACACCTAGTTCAAGAGAAGTTTTTGCAACAGCATCATTTGGTTTCTCAAGGTCTTTAACTCAATATTCTTTATGTTTAAAGAATTCATAAATTGTTGTAGACAACCACATATCCTTTAGGAGTCTTGCTCACGTGTATCAATCCACTTTCTTTCCGTTGTCTAACTTAATTGTAGTCCTGCTTGATTCTATTAGTAGATCATTGTCAATATCCTCTCTTTAAAGTTTAAACCATTGATTGATTGTTTGAAGAGGTCCTTGCATGAGATGCCAAAAGCATCTTAAGAAGAGCAATACAATCATGTATAATAGGCCCATCATATCTCACGACTTTTTGATGCAGGACATAGGCACAAGCACAATGAGATTAGATATGAGTTAATAATTGGTTATGGTGTATTATTATTCAGAGATAAATTGGTTATTATGTATTCAATAGGATTATTAGTATTGTTACCTTCATAATCATAATTAGTATTATTATTTCCTTGATAGATTAGGATTATTAGTAGTCCTACTTTAGATCCTTTATCAATTAAGAGAGGTCCTTTTATTTAGTAACTAGTTTCCTAGTAGGTTAAGGATTTACTTTCTCTTATAAATATCGATGTAATCCCCTAAGATAATACATAGTTGATTAATAAGATTTGAGTTTGGCTTTTGCCTTTGTGACCTGTGGGAATGCTGATACCTTGCGACGGTGCGCGTTTCTTTCCTTCTGCTTCTCTCTTTCCCCCTCTTCTATTTGCTGAATTATATTATATAATTCTATACGCTTCCGCCATAACTTTCACCTCGGCTCATGTAACATTTCATGCATATCAGCTATTGTTCTTACTTCAGTCTACAGTGTTGCTTTGGAGTAATGATTTCGTGAGTAGTGTATGGGTGCACATTGTTAGAGGCGTTAAAGAGATAAGAATTAGTGCATAAGATGATGTTTTTCCTTTTTTTTTATAATAATAATAGTAATAACGAAATATTTTATAATAATTAATTATTATTATGATTTTTTATATACTAATACTAATACTAATACTAATAAATAATAAATAATAATAATAATAATTATTATTGTTATTTGTTATTATTATTTTTTTTTGTGGGTTGGGGGGAGTTAACTGATGAGAAACTGAGGTAATATCACTCAAAATGAATATCACTCTGTTAACCTACTTTCCCAGAATTCACATTTGGTGACTGACTAATGATGATGATGTATGACATATCACCTTAAGAAGGATGCTGTTGTTTCTCAATGTTTTTAAGGACATTCAAATTTCTTGTAGAAGTTCCCCAGTGACGAACATTGAAAGGAAATTGGAGACTTGTACACTTTGCATTAATGTTTAATCGCTAGAAAGTGACAATATTTCTTATTGAAGTTGAAAATATTCCAGGTTTACATCAGGTGTCTCAAAAGTGAGAAGTTTCATCATTCTAGCTTTCATATATGATTGAGAACCAAAGAGTAGATTCTGGTGCCAGCTTTGATGTACTGAAATCCTCCAAAGCTGAAGATCTTATCACCTACCAAAGTGATAAGAATACTAGGAAATTTTTAAAAGCTGAATTACCTCGTTTGGTTCTGTTACTTAGGTTTTTATTACCCTACCAAAGTGCTAATTTCTCACTTTAAACTTAATATCTCTTCATAGTATAATACTATGTTGAGTTCCACGAAGACCTTATCACCTATTTCCAAGTAAATTCACACTCTTGAAGTATGTGTCCAGACACTTTCATGTCTCATCTAAAAGCTCTTTGATATTTGTTAAGTTACCAAGCTCATCTAAAAACTTAAGTTGTTAGTAGGGACACAATCTGAATGTGAAGCTAACACTTCCTCTCACGTGTGATGATCTCATACGTGGAGAGTTATATAAAGATGCTTCAAAGGTGGCATCGCAAACCAAACATGGTGCCAACATGGTGCACTCACAAACTCGCAATAATGGAGGTAACAAATGCAAGTGGGGTGACTTGAAGCTAGGCGTGGCAAAATGCTACCTACTCAACCCATTTTAACACGTTTAATTACAAATTTGTATATTAAAATGTGTAAAAAAAAAATTTTTTAGTGCGAAAGATTATCCAACATGTTAATTCGAGTTTAAGTTAATTCATTTATTACAATTGAGTTGATCGGTTAATTAAATGGGTTATAATAGGTTCAACCCATTGTAACTCAACCCGTTTCAACCCATTTAACCCAAATTGTCAGGCTTCAACTTGCTATATCAAACCTGGTAGAACTTTTAGATGAGTTGGTAAGCTCATACGGACTCAACTATGTATATCAAGCTAACAGATACAAAAGGATATTTTACGAAGTTGAAGTGCCCACAAATGCAATCATGATTCATTGTGCACAAAAAGCTTATGCATCTTACTTTGAAGCATTTAAGTTTAGAAGAGAGAATCATTGCAAGGCTGAGCTTGAATTTCCGTACACTAATAGAAAATAATAATAACAGCTAATAAACTTTTCACGTTCTCATATGAGTTAACATTTTGAGGAGTTCGGATGACTATGTTACACTCCGAGTGCATTGGGATTCGGAGCTTAATCTGAAAAAACTAACCATATATCTCAATTTCAAGTTTAGAAACGATAGGGGTAAAATAAAGGAAAAAATATAAGGAAGAAAGTCCGCCATTGATACACTTAATTCATTTTCTACATTCTAATTTGTCAAGGCCTATATATTTCTACCTTATTAAGATATCACTTCATTGGAAATAACAATTGAAAGAGTGGTTCAGAAAAGATAAATCATTCTAGTATTGACCTTCCTGTTGGTAACTCTAGTCTCTCGTTATATTACAATTTGGATTCTAGGTGAATGCACAAATTTAAGTTTTATTAAAGGAATCCAGACACTAGGGAAAATTTGAGGTAAATTTAATTCTTGTTCCCAAGAAATTTAGGCGCTGCCGAAGCTACCTCCACTCGCATTTGTACCCTTGAGTTGTACTCAGAGGTCATAATAGACACAAATTCAGATATACATAATGGCTGGCTTTGCCATCTTCCTTCAAAAATCTAGTGTTGTTCTAATTGCACCTATAATCTAACGCTAACTTGCCAACATGACACTTGTGTTGATTAGCTTATGTGTAATTAACATCATTGTAGTTGGATTGTACTTCCGTCCCAATAAAATCTTCCCACTTTCCACCTTTGTCCATCCCAAGAAGATCTCCCCATCCCTAAAATGACAAACTTTAGTCCAATTTGCTAATGGTACAAGCGTGTTAAGCTCTCTTCTAAATATCCGTGAAAGGTACAATGGGAATATCAACTTAGAGTGGAAGGAGTAATAAAGTTGATTTTCTATGGTTGCCTGTAAACTTGCTAATTTAGGGTTATCTTTACCAAATTTATGTTGTAGGATAATTTTGCTACTATTAATCAGTTAGGGTTGTCTCGTAGCTTGTACATTGGCAAGAGCATCATTGCAAGAAAACTGTAATAATTGTGTTCTTTTTGATATGGATAGTCCACTTTTAGTGTTGAATCTTTCTAATTCCAATGGACCTGTTGCCTTTGTTTAGTATCTTGTCTCTCGGTAACCCTGGATGTGGATGACTTGAGTTTCTCGAATGAGTTTCATTTGTGAGAACATTTTGAGGTTTAGGTTTCTTCCCTCTAATGGAGAAAAATGGCGGAGAAATTTAAACATGTTAGAATGAGTTTCCTTTGTGCAAACAAGTTAAGGGATTAGGTTTCTTCCCTCTATTGGAGAATAGTGGCGGAGCAATAAATATATTACTGACCGTGCTCAAGTGTTATCTTTCTTTTTCGTTGAGATTAGTATGAGTTTATTGATTCTTTGATCATGATTCAAGCATAATTCAAATGAATAACTTTCCCTAGAGCTGCCTGTATGTATTGGCCCCTGAACTGGTTTCTTTGTCAAAACGCATGACAGGGTACAGAAGATGATGTTGTAAACTGGTTGCACGGTGATGGACTATGGAAAATGGCACCGGATCCATACGAGCCCTTGTGGATCAAAGGAGGCGGACACTGCAACTTGGAGCTGTACCCAGATTACATTCGTCATCTTTGCAGATTTGTCTATGAAATGGAGAATATGACCACAGAAGTTCGCCTAAAAAAGATTAGACAGACTTTACGATTACCGAAGCCATCATCTTCTGCTACTTCAAGTGCTTCCAAGAAGTGCTGTTGGGTAAAACTCAGTCGGCCAAAATGCCCGGAATTCCCTAAACCACGCTGCCCTAAATGTTGCTGGTGGCCAAGATGCCCAAAGTGGTATTTGAAATATCCGGAATGTCCAAGACTAGGTAGCTGCTGCCAATGTTCATGCAGTTGCACATTGTCGTGCTGTGGCAGAAAGTGTTGGTGCTGTTGTTAGTGTGTATGGTGGGGTGGGGGTATACATAATAGTGATTTCTGGGGGTGAGGTGGTATAAGTCAAATGTGTTTGTATAGATTGCTGAGACTTGTTTATCCCCTCTCTGAACTGTCAACTGTGCAGATACTGGTAAACAAGAGAGCAAGTAGAATTTAAACCTGATTTGTAGGGTTCCTTTTTATAGCTTGTAATATTTGACCTTTATATCCTTTTTAGGGAACGGAGGCAAATTTAGTCTTTCTTGCCCATAATCTGTGTCAGGAACCATGAGATAGTTTTGGTGTTATATTTATTTGCAATTCACAAAGGATGATTAGCCATCAATATTCTTGTCAAATTGAATCTATCCGAGTCTTAGGACGATGATGGATAGACTTCTACACAATATATTGCTAATTGGTTAAGCAGTAATGGTTATTTCAATTCATGATATGATATTTTAGAAGATCGCTCTATTTCTTCGTAAAATAAAGGATGAAACAGAAAAATAAGTTACAGTAATTTAGAAGTACGACTTGGGGGTCGAAGAGATAAACATTGATCAAACTTCCTAGAAAACGCGAGTAAACCAAATTATCAAACTGAAAGTTACAAAGCTCTGCGTGTTTAATCATTCCAGAAAGTTTTCTGCAATGAATTTTACTTGAAAGAAAGAACAAAATATCCTCAGTGAATATTAGCAATGTAGCGCGTTAGAGCTTGACTTCGTCAATAGGTCTCTTTCCTTGCTGGTAGTTTTTGAAATACAGATCAGAAAAATTGGTTATCCTTTTGTATAAACTCGGGCTTTCCTTGCTAATGAGTTCTTCGATGGGTCCAATCTCCTTATCTGCTTCTGGCATACAAAACACAGCAACAGTCATTCTCTCTCTTTCTGAATTCGTCACCACCCTGTGCAATGGGCTCTTGAACTTTCCATTGCTCATCATCTGCACGCATTTGCCATTGATCGAGCACGAGTTAACTGAAACCTTACAAACTAAAAATCCCTGTGGAACTACAATAGTGTCTTTAAACTTACACAGTTGTACTGCACCTGGCTAAGGCAAACCCCAAAATTATACGCGAAATTGAGGGAGCTTCCATTAATCAGAAACACACTTGCAACAAAATGACTTTTAGAATGGCAATAAAGTTACCTCAGCTTGATCACCAACGTTAACAAGAAGGGCATTAGGAATGACGGGCACTCTCCACCACTGATCATCTTTCAGAACTTGAAGGCCTTCTACTTCTTTGTCTTGCAAAAGAAAAGTAATTGCTGATCCGTCTGCATGGGGTTTAACCCCAAGAGTGAGATCAGGCCTTGGACATGGAGGATAGAAATTAAATCTTGCAATCATTGATGCTTTTTCACCGTACTGATCCAGAAAACTGTTCTTCTCCACGCTTAATGACTTCGCCATTGCCTTCAACAAGGTCCCAGTTAAGATCGTCAACTTCTTGATATATTCATCCAAAATTTCACTGCAAGTTAGAAATGGTGGAGTAAGTCATATGCTCTCTCTCTCTCTCTCTCTCTCTCTCTCTCTCTCTCTCTCTCTCTCTCTCTCTCTCTCTCTCTCTCTCTCT
>JAOWAN010000043.1:4094552-4112768 GCA_028566635.1 Lobelia cardinalis
CTCTCTCTCTCTCTCTCTCTCTCTCTCTCTCTCTCTCTCTCTCTCTCTCTCTCTCTCTCTCTCTCTCTCTCATTGTGTATATATATAGGAAGCTGGTTAATTGCGAACCCCTCCTTAGTTGCAAACTTGCGAACCACATGATTCACATATTTCATTGTTCCCAGTTGACTTTTCATGGTTTATAGTTATAAATTTTATGGTTCACAATTATAACTTTCATAATTCACATATTTTATGGTTCACAGTTATAAATTTCATGGTCCACATATTTTATGGTTCGCAATTATAAATTTCATTGTTTACAGTTATAAATTTCATGGTCCAAGGCGGTTCTCCGTAAATATATAAATATATATGTATAAGTTACTCTATAGATATACCCTCTTTTTTTGTATGGTATTAGAGAAATACCATGTTTAAGAAAGAAAAATTAATCAAAAAAAGTTATGCTAATTTCTACTTCAAATCTTGAAATAGGACTTAACTTTTTTGGAAAACTAGAAAAGAAAAGTGGGACAACCGTTTACTTTTTTGGGCAATGGGAGTATATTAGTGTAGTATTTCGTGATACTTGATAGCCACATTAATGTTTACTTATTCCTGGAAAATCTTTCAAAAAAACTCTAAAATTTAAACGCTTGATGATTCCTAAAGAATTCTGCCTTTGTTTATGTATGGTGTGAATATATAAGTCTAATTGGTGCTTGTCTGTTGATTTGAGCTTCACTGTTGTGTTAAATGATACGAGCTTTCTATCGATAATATAAAATAACTCATGCTTTACTCTTTATTGATTTGACATTAGGAATAGTAAAATTAACTTTTAATCTCAATCCTTCAAATTTTTCAATCTCAACCATTTTTTTCTAAACATCATTCTCTTGAGTATTGAATTCTCATTCCCCCCATTTTTCAATTCAAAACTTTTAAATAACTAACTTTTGTACTTACAAGCTTTTGTAAATTTAGTTATAACATTTCTTTTTTATAAACTTAATTATGACACTTAACTTTTATATTAACTAGAATTTCAAATTTTTAAGTTTTTTTTTTTTTCCTTTCGAATGTGGGCATACACGAGTTTGTTATTACAAAAGAAAAGCAAGGCATATGTTGGCTTCTCATAACTCTAAATTTTGAATGCAGGCTCCTAATTTTTGTTCGGATAGTAGTTCTTGGATTATTTCTTGAATGGAGGATCAGCCATCCTAATAATCAAGCAATATGGCTGTGGGGTATGTCCATTGTTTGTGAACTTTGGTTTGCGTTTTCTTGGCTGCTTGACCAGCTTCCGAAGTTGTGCCCTGTTAATCGAGCTACTGACCTTGGTGTGTTGAAAGAGAAGTTTGAAACACCAAGTGACTACAATCCCACTGGAAAATCTGATCTTCCTGGGGTAGATGTCTTCGTTTCTACTGCAGATCCAGAGAAAGAGCCACCTCTTGTTACTGCAAACACTATTCTCTCTATTCTTGCTGCTGATTACCCCGTTAATAAGCTTTCTTGCTATGTTTCTGATGACGGAGGTGCACTTCTAACCTTTGAGGCCATGGCTGAAGCTGCAAGCTATGCCAATTTGTGGGTCCCATTTTGTCGAAAGCATAATATTGAGCCAAGAAATCCGGAATCTTATTTCAGTTTGAAGAGAGACCCATACAAGAATAAATTGCGCACTGATTTTGTCAAGGATCGTAGGCGAGTGAAGCGTGAGTATGACGAGTTCAAGGTTCGGATAAACAGCCTGCCTGATTCGATTCGTCGACGATCCGATGCCTACAATGCTCGAGAAGAAATTAAGGCTATGAAGCTTCAGAGAGAACATGCTGGGGAGGAACCCTTGGAAAGTGTGAAGATCCCTAAAGCAACCTGGATGGCTGATGGGACACATTGGCCTGGCACGTGGATCGTTTCAGCTCCTGAGCACTCGAGGGGGGATCATGCAGGAATCATACAGGTGATTATGTCGATATAACAAAAAATAATCATTTACCTAATGCATGATCCACTAAGAGATGTGGCCTAGTGTTTCTCGTCAATCAAGTATACTGTCTTTTTCATTTTTTTTTTTTTTGGTGGAGGAATATAGGCCTAACTCCAACCCTTAGTATTTTTTATTAAGTAAAGCTTATAATTGTAGTAGAGATGGCTTATAGCCCAAAGCTAACAAGGAGGGCTTGAAGCCCAAAGGAAGTGGTGGGAAATAACTTGAACAAGATAATAGTTTTCTCCCTTGCCCCTGACTTCCCGTGAAGGACGAAGAGGGGATGCTGCTTGAGCGAAAGCTCTTTGGTATCAAGTGCATTGTCAAAAACTGTTGATAAACATAGTGTCATGTTGCTTACATCTGACCTGCAATAATCTTGCATGATCAAAACTGATTTGGTTTAGTTGGTTTGAACAAATTTTTTTTGGGAAATACTCTCACTCAGGTACATCCTTCACATGTGCATATATGAATTCAGTGTTTGAATGGTTTCCAGCTTCACTCGTCCTGATAATATCCAATTATCTATATTTAATTCAGCACTATGACATCATTGCAGGTTATGCTAAAACCTCCAAGTGACGAACCACTACAGGGCTCGGAAATTGATTCAAATCCTCTTAATTTCACAGAAGTTGACATTCGGCTTCCTCTTCTGGTCTATGTTTCTCGGGAGAAGCGCCCGGGATATGATCACAACAAAAAAGCTGGAGCCATGAATGCCCTTGTTAGAGCCTCAGGGATAATGTCCAATGGCCCTTTCATGCTTAATCTTGATTGTGACCATTACATATACAACTCCCAGGCAATAAGGGAAGGCATGTGTTTTATGATGGACCGTGGTGGGGACCGCATATGTTATGTCCAGTTTCCTCAGAGGTTTGAGGGAATCGACCCATCTGATCGGTATGCAAATCATAACACAGTTTTCTTTGATGTCAATATGAGGGCACTTGACGGTCTTCAGGGACCGGTTTATGTTGGTACTGGAACCCTCTTTCGACGGATGGCACTTTATGGGTTTGACCCACCTCGATCAAAGGATCACCCTGGATTTTTCAGCTGTTGCTTTCCTCGTAGGAGAAAAACTGCAACTGTAGCTTCTGCTCCGGATGAAAATAGAGCACTTAGGATGGGAGATTCAGATGAGGAGGAATTTAATCTTTCTTCCTTTCCTAAAAAGTTTGGAAACTCGAGCTTTCTCATTGACTCCATTCCTGTGGCAGAATTCCAAGGCCGCCCCCTTGCTGATCACCCTTCTGTTAAGAATGGAAGACCTCCTGGAGCTCTTACCCATCCCCGCGAACTTCTTGATGCCTCTACTGTAGCGGAAGCAATAAGCGTCATCTCCTGTTGGTATGAAGAGAAAACTGAATGGGGGAATCGGGTTGGATGGATTTACGGGTCAGTAACTGAAGATGTGGTAACGGGTTATAGAATGCACAACAGGGGTTGGAGATCTATTTACTGCGTGACTAAGAGGGACGCTTTTCGTGGTACTGCCCCGATTAATCTCACTGATCGCCTACATCAGGTCCTGCGTTGGGCTACTGGTTCTGTTGAGATATTCTTCTCCCGCAATAATGCTCTTTTCGCCGGTCCTAAAATGAAGTTTCTGCAAAGGATTGCTTACCTCAATGTTGGTATATACCCGTTTACCTCATTTTTCCTCATTGTGTACTGCTTTCTCCCGGCACTCTCTCTCTTTTCTGGTCAATTCATAGTTGAGAACCTCAATGTCACCTTCCTCGTATACCTTCTAGCGATTACATTGACACTCTTTATGCTTGCCATACTCGAGATCAAGTGGTCTGGCATTTCACTGGAAGAGTGGTGGAGAAATGAACAGTTCTGGTTAATTGGAGGCACAAGTGCCCATCTTGCAGCCGTGCTTCAAGGTCTTCTGAAAGTGGTTGCTGGAATTGAAATTTCGTTTACTTTGACTTCAAAATCAGCTGGTGATGAGAACGATGATGATTTTGCTGACCTGTATATTATCAAATGGTCTTCTCTGATGATTCCGCCAATTGTTATCATGATGACTAATTTGATTGCCATAGCAGTTGGGTTCAGCCGGACAATCTATAGTGTGATACCCCAATGGAGTCGCTTGGTTGGAGGCGTGTTCTTTAGCTTCTGGGTCCTGGCCCATTTGTATCCTTTCGCTAAAGGACTTATGGGGAGAAGAGGAAGGACACCCACAATCGTGTTTGTCTGGTCAGGACTTATTGCCATCACCATTTCCCTCCTGTGGGTTGCCATCGACCCCCCTGCAGGTACTGATCAAATTGGCGGTTCCTTCCAATTCCCTTGATTATTCGTTCATTCCACTTCCCTTGATCATCATCATCATCTTGATTATTCATCCGTTCTTCATACTGGTGCCCAACCCAACCGAATCCATACCTTTCTTTTTCCAGCTGTTTTTGAGCCAGTGCGAGGTGTTAGAAAACTGGGCAAGAGCAGTGAGTATTGAATGCTTGACTTGTATAGAGGTAGGGATTTCATACATTCTTTGTAATTTTTAGAGATGGTGGCAGAAATCAAACATGAGTAAATTTCTCTAATTCTTTTTCTTCGGAGTCTTTGGCTTTGCTGTTGTTTCTGGTATTAAATTTCCTATCTTCATATTTTTGCAGTGATGATATCATTTATCTATTTTCTTGCCAAACAAAGTGTTGTCAACTTTGTTGAACCGTTTTTCTTCCAAGTAATTGGATAGAGCGTCATATCAGTGTCTAAGAGATATCTTGTCCAAGTGCGGGCTCACTAATTGGGCTTAGAACATATTGGCCTACTGGGCTTTGGTCCAATTTGAGCCCATCAACTGTTCCTCGGTCTTTGTATGGAGATCTAAACTCATAGACTACGTCACCGTTGTGGGAGATCTAGCGGGTCAAGTCGTCGGGTCGCCTAGTCGTCTTTTAGAGATTTGTTAGGGTTTATTCATTTAGATTGGATTAATTGTCAAAATTATTTTTGAGTTAATATTTATTCACAACATATTAAATTTAATCTATGTGAATAAACATCTTTTTCGATAAAAGTTAGTAATCAATTTTTGATAATGGTTTTAGTAACCGAAAATTATGTTTGTTTTCCTTCCAAGGGTAAATACTAACTTTGCATACCAAGTGCTCTGCGGAAGCCGTGGATCTCAAGGCTTCTCTTGCAAACCTCAAAATTTTCAGTTGATGGCTGCTAAACCAAAGGTATCCGCTACGAAGAATATTTTGAAGAATGGATTTCCCACAGTTGTCTTCGGTCAATTTTTGAAGATATTTTCTAAAAGACTTCCAATGGATAAAAGGACGCTTTTCAGTCGGTGTACAACCTAGTACAAATCAAATTCAAGGCGTAGATTCTCTTCAAAATATTCAGCGCTAAAGGACAAATTTTGTTAGAGGATTCCTGACAACACATTTCCTCAACCAATACGTGTCCCTAAGGACAGCTCCCCGAAGACTTTTGAAATGCACCTCGACGCCTATAAATAAAAAACCTTCACTTCAGACTTGGTTGAAGCCTTATATTATTGAAGTTAGAAGCCATCTCACTATTTGAAATCAATTGATTTTTGAGTTATTTGTACTCTTGTGATCAATTATTATTGAGAGAATAGGAACTCTATTAGCTCAACTTTGTTGTTCACTAAGTCAAACATCGAGTCCAAGCAATTTTAACGTGATCACTAAACATAGGAAAGCCCTCCAAATTAAGATCCATGGGGGCTGTTTAGCGGACTTGTAAGCACACATGTGTATATAGACTTAGCTACACACACTCACTAAAACGTAAGTCAGTGATTGATCTTTTTGAAGTGTTCAGTTATACTTTTTCCTAGTATTGTTCAAAGATCTGTGCACCATGTTTTCTTAGATCTTACATTGTAATAGATAGGAAAGTATAGTGGATCATCTCACAAATTTTAAGCGCGATCAGCTTGGTAGAGGACGTAACTGTTAATAGTGAACCTCTCCAAATAAAAGTGTGATTCACTTTGTTGTTATTTACTTTACTGACATTTTAATTATATTTTGGCTCGGCATTTTTCAAATCCTTAAGGTCCAAACATTCTGATCACCAAGGTTTTCCTTTCTAGCCCATTACACAAGTTTTTCACAAAACAAAAATCTTTTCTAAGTTAAAATTACAATGTTTTCGCGGCATACTCAAACCCTTTCGTTTTGTCGAATGTGAGATTTTAACTTATTGTTTTATTAAGAAAGTGTTTTTTAATAGGCTACTCAACAACCACCACCACCACCACCACCCCCCCCCCCCCTTAAGCCTATTCTGAGTTACGTCGTACTACTAAGTGGTATCATAGCCTAAAAGTTTTTTCAAAATCTGTTATCAACAAGCTTCACCGTTTGATAGCCTAAATACATGGCTCTTAAAATGTGCAATCAAACAATGTCAACCTTAATCTGACATTGGATGACGATACATTTCCACTTTGAAATATCAGAATCAAAAGGTATATGTGATCATTGGATAAGAGAATGTGAGTTTCTTACTCACGATCCTTTCTTTAATACTAAGATTTCAACAGTTATTTCGCCCCCTCGCCCCGAGGCATCCAGAAGGAGTACCATTTCCTGCTGCTAGCGAGATTGTTTTGAAATCAGAAGCTGAATGGACTGAGGAAGACAAAGTGTTGGACTTATGATAGAAGGGCCTCACACATCTTATCATTTGTTGTGCTTGATGCTCCATTCTAACAGATAGTTTACTGTAAAACTGCCAAGGAGATTTGGGATAAGTTATATGAATACTTTAAAGGTGATAAAATCTGCAAGGACAACTATCTTTACAACAGCATCCTTGCCTTTGACACTTTCAAGAAAGAGCCCAAAGAAAACCTCCGAACTTGCCAGAACAACTTTGCCAAGGTAATCAACGACTGCAAATCTCTAGGAAAATTTTAGTCTTGCAAAAAAAATCACATTTTCTTAGTTGTTTGGGTAGTGCTTGGCATGTAAAAGTCAACACTTAGAGATTCAAAAGATTTAAATGTTAATGACTTTAAAAAATTTTATTCAAATCTCACTATCTATGAGAGTGAGTTTAAAATGCTTCAAGAATCTGAAAAATACATGAAAACTTTTTATTTGCATGCACAACCTGAGTCTACTTCTAGCATCCCTAACTTTTCTGATGACTGAAGATGAGGATGAAGAAACAGCCTTTAGGGCCAGAGAGTTTCCTAACTATAGGAAGTTTTACAAAAAATTTAAATAAAAAAAAATAGCAGTCCTCTGATTTTAAAAAACCTCTGGGAGACCTTTCAAAGAGGCTTTCGTTTCCAAAATACCTTCGAAAGACTTACTATGTTTTAACCGTAGAAAACCTAGTCACTTCTCTTCAAAATATCCTCAACCTAAATTTGAGTATTTAAGTCTCCTATGTTTCAAAAACAGAAAGGTATTGTAGCCGATGAAGAAGTAAAAGAGTTACCTATCTAGATTGAAACTGATTCAAAAATCGAGCAAGAATATTTTGCTGAAGAGATTGAAACTGCTTTTGTGGCAATCTCAGAAACTGACTCATATAGTACTCCTACCAGGCCAATGCCAAATGCCAAGTGAACAATCTTTTCTTGACCCCTCCGTTAAAAAGTTAGACAAAACCATAAAGTTAGCCAATTGTTTGGAATTCATGATCTATAAAATTGAAGATACTTTTTACACTCATCTTCCATCCATGAGTACTATTTCAAAGCCCGATGTGATTTTAACTAAAATTGAGACTAGTAGAGAGGTTTTAAAGATTTCTTATTCAGAGTCTACTGTTTAAAAGTTTATTCCCGTGGATGTTAGGGAAGAGATGAATGAAATGTGTATAAAATTTGAGAAAACTCAAGTTTTAAACAAAAAAAAATTCTTACCGACTTGCAGCTATACCAAACAGAGAACTCCAAACTGAGCCCGGAAGTTAAATAACTAAGGAAAGACTTAGAGTTAAATTTGCTTAGAGATGAGAATATTGCATTTGAGATTCAGAACGGAATGCTTCATGCATAACTTGTGAGCAGACAAAGAGTCGATGTGAATATGACCCACTCCCTAAATTGTCTTAAAAGCTCCTTGATTGTTGTGGATACCATTTTGGAAAGCCAAAGATTCAACAGTGATAATTCTGGTCTTGGCTACACAACAAGCTTACCAAGGATAGACAGTGTACTTGTGGACTCCCTAAGGAGCCATCCCTTAAGATATCTCATGACTCCAAGGGAAAGGACTACATTAAAGTCCAACATGAGTATCCAAATAATACAAATGAAGCTGGAAGAACAGACGAGCAAGGCCTTTGATGACGAGCCTTCCGAAAACAGGGTTTCTGACAAAGAGCTTGCTCCAGCAAAGGTCTCTGAAGGTAACCCTGTTAAGGGAAAGTCACACGTCAAGAAAGCATTTGTCTCCGAAACGAAGCCAGTGAAGTTTGTGCCTGCGAACACCTATGGCTAAAACTGAAGGACCTGACTCTGTCAAGCAATCTACTCAGCAATGTGGTTTTAACTGTTGTTTTTTATGTGGTAAATTAGGCCATTTGGCCATAGAATGCCTTGAAAGGCTGGTGCACCAATGAAGAAAGCTTCCAATGGACGCCAAGTGTGGAGTCCTAAAGAATAAAGATAACTAATCAGTTAGCTGTTCACTGCACTTTCGTTGCTTTCAATTCTATCAGCCTCTTCACTCTATTACTGTCAGATCTCTTTTACTTTTTTCTTCATAAAATTGGCATCATCAAGCTTCCATTAAGCTAATCATTAAACTTCCGCTGCAGCCACTCTTTCTTTAGGTTATTCTTTATTAATATTCGTTAATTTTACTTATATATCCTTAATTCAATTGTAAAGGATGTCAATTTAGTAACTTATTTTTTATTAGATGTTTAGTTAAATTTTAGTCATTTTAAAAAAATTATCGAACACAAAATCAATCCTAGTGTAGTTTGCAGATATTATAATAATATTGGACCAAAATAAATAAAATTAACTGATTTTTGAAAAAATAATTTAATTTAAAACAAAAAATTAACACTTATTTTTAGACCAATAGCCCATTATACAAACACTAATCTATAGGTTAAAAAATCTCCCCCACCGTTCTTGTCAATGAATGCATCAGCAAGTGATCATGCTGCTAAAGATTCAGAATTCACAGCGCCTCATCTGACTGTTTCTGCGACTTAGATTATATGATGAGACTGGTGCAGTTAAATAAAGTTTTAATATCACATCTTAGCTGCATCAAAGTCGGGTATATATTTTCTGACAGTTTTAGCCGCATATTCTTGCCAATTCTTCAGAGTTGTAAACTGAAACTTTCATATCCTTTGGGAAATATACATACATATGGTGCGTGTGTTTCCAGAGGGATTTACTTGAAGGCACATTTTCTCAACTTCCAAGCAATTAATTGATAATGCTTCAGAAGACCAGCAATTAATTGAAAGAAAGGATGACACATAGCACATTGCACTCTGGATGTACAGCGAAAAGCCTAATGCTGAAAACATCAAGATGTACCGTTTAAAGACCAGATGCATTGCATTCTTCGAGCAGTTTAAGAATATTATGTTCGGGTGCACTTATTGATGGCAGTATCATGCGATTGGTTCTAGGCCGGGGTTTGGTTCCCGGTGTTCCGGGCTCTGCTGGGGTCCCTCCTTGTATATCACCCCTTCTTTGCACACCTGCACAAACACGCTCCTTCCATATTCTGCCATCCTGAGTAAAATAAATATAGATATTAGAAATTGCACAGACGCCCATCTTTTATCTGAGATAAACACACAAAATGTGAATCTCATAGAACTTCTGCCTCCACTCCAAATTCATTCCAAGACTTGCATACGAAAGATATTAAGATCTAACTCAGTATTCAAGCTACAGGCCAATTCTATTTGTCATGAGCTGCCAATATTATTTCCTCCAATGTTGACATGATGAGACTTTATAACTACTCTTCAAGGATTTCCATTAGCTGGCATAAGCAGCTTGTAAATCTCTCAAACTGCCAAATTTTCAATTTACATTATCATGATTGTTATCTGTTTAGTTCATATATATGTTTAGTTTATGGATTTTGAAACAGAATGGAAAGGGAAATTGAAAGGAACCCATGCAGAATTTATGATTACCATGAAAACAGGGTAAAGAAAAGGAGGATAATGCAACCAAAATTAAAATAAAAAGGACCACCTTGCCATTAGTTTCTACTCTTTTATGCACTCAAATTTCTTTAAAGCAAGAACTTTCTCTATTCTTTGCCATTCACTAAAGCAGGAATCAAAAGAATCATGATACCCCCTCCAGCAACATATTGATAAAACCTATGATGCTTGCAAGACCGTTTAAGCACCAACTTTGATAACTCCAAAAAGATCACCAGGGTTGACCTCTCAGCAAATAGGAAACCAAGAGAAGAACAACAACAGTTAAAAGGGAAAATGTTCCTACTTTACATATTTTGAGAAGCTTTCTTTACCATATTACAGCTAATTTTCTCCTGAAATCTAACAAAAACATTCAAGTGATTTCCTTCAAATGTAACCCAACCATTTGAAGCCTACGCTCAAAGCCTCAAACCTTTTACTGAAGTATCCCTTGATGTGAAACCTCGACAATAATTGATTGAGGCATTGAAGTTGATCACAGCAAAGACATTTTCCTTGCACCAAGTTGTTTTCCTCCTCCTGTAGTTTGGTAAAAGGCTTGCTATTGGTGCCACAAATATTAGAAATTTTTCAATGCCTGGCTTGTCCATGGTAGGAAAATTGCATTCAGCCTGACTTCCACTACAATATTTACACAAATCATTAGGTTTTTTATTTTCTTTTTTGCACTCCAATTAGTGTTGCTAGCATCTGTTTATAATACTAAATCGTCATCTTCATTAGGTAAAGTTAGTATTCGTAAATTGTCACATTGCTCTTTTAATATTTTAACCATAGTGGACTTAGCAAGTTCCAGGTCCAGTTCACTTCCTTTCGAGTTTTTTATGTGAGGGTTTTCTTAACACTGCTAAGTCTTTAACAAAATCAGACTCTCGTACTACAAACACCCTCTCTTTCCTACTTACAAGTTACAATAGTTCAGGGACCGGGGATAAATGGCACAATCAACCGTTTGGTCCTTCACCTATCGTGTTCTATTCCACATCGTCCTTGACCAATATTTTTTCCAAGTTCACAAATAATCTTTTAAAAGCACCTTCCATTTGGTCCTAGCGTCATTAGAACTATTCCTCGTGTGTTGCTGAGCTGGACCATTTTTGCCAACATGGTAGTAACGGTTGCCTATGTGGATGTTGAATGGCATAAAACTGCATGTCTTATGCATGTGACGAACTAATACCTTTATTAATTTAAATTAAATTATATAAAAATATTAAACTCTTTATGTCAGCAAGTAATAATAATTAATTATTAAAATAATCAATAATATTTTCATGTTAATAATAATAAGCTCGTATAATGAAAAAGTGAATGTCTTTAAACAAAAAAAAAAGATGATCCTCCTCACCAAAAATATATATACAACCGTAGTTATTAGAATCGTATGATTCGCACAAACCCTAAGATTCAGTTCGATTCAGACACCTTTAGATAAGGAGTGCTTAGGTGAATCGAAAATGGCCAACGAATCATTCGATTTGAACATTGAATCGTTCGATTTATTTTCCGATTCTCTTTCGCAGGTGGGGTCATGTCCGACCAATTAAAAACCCTTGATATGTACCTTTTTCTTTTCACGACTTCTTGCTACACACTTGAAGAAAACCCCAACGCGACCCATCAGTTCTGCTGTTCACTTGAAGAAGTTGACCCATTTGCGAGCAAAGGACGCCGTCGTCGCCGCTCACCACTCAGTACCTATACGTCTCTCTACTCTCTCTCCCTCTCCCTCTCCCTCTCCCTCTCCCTCTCCCTCTCCCTCTCTTTTACAGTTTTGAGTCTTTTCTTTTGACTCTCTCTTCCTCTCTCCTTTACCTAATACACTAATATAGTAATAAAAAAATTGTGTAACGGTTCAGTTACTACAGTATATAGTGTTTTTTAGTTTTTTTTTTTTTCCAAAGTTATAGAATTCAGTAATTCTGATTTCTGAATTTTTGATTTAATTAGATACAAATATCATGTTCTCCTAATTTTTTTCTTACTTTTGACATAATTAAATACAAGTATATGTTCTCCTAATTTTTTCTTACTTTCTCATGATTTATCATTTACCTAGTTGATACTTATGACCCAAGTTTTGTTAGTAATGATGATTATCTTTTAGTAGGTACCCTTTTATTATAGGATTAGTGTTTTTAAATCAAATTTAGTTAGTAATTATGATTTTTTACAATTTTTTCTGAGTCTTACGATTCAATTCTCGATATAAGTTTCGGGTAATCCGATTCTCGATACGATTCGCGATTTGACAACTACTATTTGATAAAAAAACAACAAAGAGCATATATTAAAAATATAATTAAGGAAGTAGAAGGGAAATAATGACATCAATAAAGACAAAGTTAATGAACAATTGACATAGATAAAAACTAAATAAATTTAAACTGTCAAAAGCAAGAAAAAAGCAAAATCCATGATCTGGTATTTTTTTTCACAATCATACTTAGGTGGAAATCAAATTAATTAATTCTCTCTCCCTCTCCTCGCTCTCTTCATCTCTTCAAGCCGCCAAACCCTAGCCCCAACTCTTTCCCACCACCACTACTCCCTTGAACAGGGCCACCCTTTCTACCTACTACACTTGAACACAATGATTTGTGTTACCACACCCACACACACAAAAAACCTTCATATGGATCTGAAATCCAATTACTATGTCTCATGATCTACTCGTCAAAAAGGGAAAAGAAAAATGAAGCAAGAAGAGGAGGGGTGACAATGGCAAACCTGCCCGGAGGAGAAGCCGGATATCAGATCTACAGTGGGCTCGCCTTGGTTTACCAACGACTTTATTTACGCTCCAGACTGCCAGTTTAGAGCTTGTCATCCATAAGGGCGAAGTCAGATGCCATCTTTTCATCGCCAATTAACCCAGTCATGGCCGCACGTTTTTGCTCCAACAACAGCATTAGTTACTCCGTTGTTCTCGTCTTGTTGAGATACCGCTTTCAGTGCAAGGTCTGATCCCCAGAGCATTCGTCCACTTGCTGGGTGTCCTCATCATCGACATCCATGGACGGTTAACCCCAAGGAGTCTGATGATAAGTTTTTTTCATGCCGTTGAGCTACTTGGTGACTCACCGTTTGACACTCTCTGGACATTCAATGGAGCTCGGAACACTAAAGTGTCGGTGGAGATGGCTCGGTGTATGAGAAGGAGAGTGGCGGAGGGTAGGGTGCGGCTGTGTTTGCCGGAAGGAGGTAGTTATTTTTGTTTTAATTTAATGTTGCATGTATGAGTAATAATATACTACTTTTTATTATAATTCATTATATTAAAAATAAATGGGAGAATGGATATAATCACTTTCAATTTTTTTTCTAGCTAAGCATAGTTTTGATTCTTTTGAAAAAATAAATGCCACATAAGCTGAATTGCCATGTAGGAGCCAAATGTCCTATTAAGCATGAGATAACAAAAAATAACGACGCGGGGATGAAATGACGTGTCTATGGATAAGTTAATATTCGTCGGGGATGGCATGGGAAAAAATGCATTAGGTTAGGGACCAAATGGGTGACTCTGCCGGGATAGCTTCAGTCCAGCATCATTACTTATCGTGGTACACTAAAGTAAGTAATTTTGATATGTGATACATCTTTCCTTGGTGCGCTGCTCATGAATCCAGATTTATGCCTATGAACAGTTAGACAATGCCTAGTCCTTATTCTTATATTTCTTCCGTTCTTACTTGTTTATCTTCCTCTGTTTCATCCTCAATCTCAGACTAAGCCTTTCCTCTAAATCTTGGAATGACTAGCATCAGTTAACTTCTAACCGAGAGAACTGAAAACAAAAAACCAGTTCGTGCTAACACTCTCCCTTCCTATTCACAGTTCTAGGACCAGGGATGACTTCAGTCCAGCATCTCTTTCAGATACTTAATTACTCTCTCTGTCCCAAAATGAGTGTCAAAGTTTGAACTTGATCAGGAACAAATTTTGAATCTCAGTTTGGGAAGAAGGGAGTAACAGCCAAAGAGCAAACAACCAATACCATTCTTAACCTATGCCAAAGCCATCACAATTCATACTTTATGTCCTTGTCGGTAAATCAAGGAGGCAAATGTGTAGGCAACTAACAAATGCGCAGAAGCTGGCCAAGACTGGTTTAAGGACAGACTGGGGGCCCAGCACTGTGCCCAGCATGGGGAGGATAAAAAGCAATAACCAGACTAAAGTTTCAGGAAGCATGTAATGATGCAACAATAGGTAGGCCATGAGAATGTGTAAAAGAGATCAAAGGAAGCATCAATTGTATAAATAGAAGCGGTTGATGTGACACATGCTATGTCACATCCTCATCCGTTAGATTAAACCACCCCCCCCCCCCAATTTTGCCGATTTCTCATTATTATTATTTTTTTTAATATTCCATCTTTTCCCCAATTTTTCAATTTTTTGAATTATTTCCCTATTTCGTCAATGCTTTCCATACTACACTCAAATGTTAGATTTAATTAAAACCAATTGCACCACAGGCTCCTGAGCATGGGTATACCTAAAACTGTAAACAGGACAGACATTATGTAAAAGATTTTCAAATCAATAATAATTACTCCTTTCATCCTAAAATGAATGTCAATTTTCTATTCATGGACAATAAGGAAGTGGACACATAAGTAGTACTCCCTCCATCCCACTTCAAGAGATACACTTTTTTATTTATGGTCAATTTGACCAATATTTAAATTGATTTTTATTTCGTTTGACCAAACAAAATCACAACTTTTGTAAAATATATAAAATACTACAACTTACGCGTTCATATTTGTGAAAAAATACGTAATTCCTGCTCAAATTTGGATGTGAAAAGTAGTCGGTTTGACTGCAAAAGTCAAACTGTAAATCCTGAAGTGGGACAGAGATGGTATTTGTTGGAACATGTACATAACTACCCTTAGTGGTACCATATCCCAAGTGCACAATGTAATACAATGAGCGCCAAAGGTGAATTCAGTAACTTCATTAGAAAATTGACATTCACGTTTGGAAGAATATTTTCTAAAAATTCGACAACTCGTTTCAAGAGGGAGAGAACTTTGAGATATACTAGATGTTCATGATCTTAAACATTAGCAACACATTAAAAATCAATATCTTATCCAGACAAATAAGCGCCCAACAATATGGGTAGGCCACCTATGCGATTTGTCACCTATGGTTTTGGACACAAACAATGAGTGTTGTCATAGACACATCAAGTCAGCGACCTTCAAACAAAGGACACGAGGAAACAAATCCCTTTACAATAACCAAATGGATATTATACTAGATGGATCCAAGTATTTCTGGCATAAACATTTAGGCGTTCTAAGCATTACGGATGGAATCCACCTTCCTCTTAAAGAAGTGAATTTATTTGATATAAATAACTAAACTTTTACGGAGTTAATTATCAGCGGGCTTCCATGCAGCAGAAATCCTATTGTACTTCTAAAAACTCTGATTTTGTGTCCAAACATATCACCGCATGTGTTCTATGATACGAGTGTCCAATGCCACAACTTTTTAGCAATTTCCAGTGTCTCCTAATCATATACTTAACCAAGAATATTCAAATCAAGTTCAGCAGGATTTTCACTTTGTGTAAAGAAACATGGGAACGTGAGGAACCATAAAGCTAGTTTTAAGCGTACATTAAGGATTGAAGGTTCAGGCAGTGGGCATTGAACAGGCCTATCATTGTCAAGAGGCTCTGTTGGGTGCTCCACTGGCTTAAACTCTACTGCTAGTTCAATCCCGTGGTGAGCAGCAACGGTAATTCCAGCAGCATTAACACTGTCTGCAGCCACTGTATCCGGGGCAGCTACTTCCCTTTCATCCTTCATGGCAAAAAGCAACCCAATAAATACAAATCAATCCCAGTTCAACTGAAACCCAGCAACATAAAACAAAAGCAGGAAGCAAATACATCCCCTGCCAATAATATAGTAGCTAAAATACTCACTCAATCCACAAAATGAATCCCTATTTGAAAAGCCAAATATTGTGGTACGTACCCTCAAGAGTAGCCAATATGAAAATTAGTATCTCTTTACCTATAATTATTATATCTCAATTCCATGGGATACAGCAAGAACATTATAGCAATTACAAGCTTAATATTTGAAACACTGTTCTTTGGGAGAGAACAGCATGCAATGGAAAGTAATACTCTTCAGCAGAAGGAAAGGGGTTACACATTTGTCCATTTAAAGGTCAAACCTCAATCTCAAGAGCTCTATGTACCCTCAAGGATTTTTGTGCAATAAACATGCATAAATGACACATATCGGAAAGTAAGGAATACCAAAAATTTAAAGGTAATTCAGTACTAGTACAAAATGAAATGGATAAGAAAAGGAAAAAAAAAAAAAAACTTTGCCAAATTATTAGGTCCAGTTCCCACAGTTTTGACCACCTGAAAACCTATACGAAACTTTGGGGATTGACAAAATACAGAAAAGTCAAACCATACATCAGTCTCAAAAAAGTATCACCCAAATAAACCAAAGTCAATAAAACAGTACACAAATCAAACAAATAAAGAAAACAAACAAACCCCAACAAGAAATTTCACTGATTTAACAGAACAAACAGTTGACAAAACAAAGTTCACAGAGATAAGAGAGTGAAATTGATCGAATAAAGATTTTAAAAGACGAATACTTACAAGTGTACTTTGACTACGGCGATGACCATTTCTACTAACAGAAAACCTAGAGAAAAGACCCACCATTCTCTGACTTGGATTAATAAGCCAGAAATCCGATCTGGGTTTCGTACAATTTTCTCTCTCTCTCTCTCTCTCTCTCTCTCTCTCTCTCTAAAGGTGTAGAGAGAAAAGATGATGAGGTAGCTTGTCGTGGTAGGTTTTTTTGCTTTTTTATTTTATGGGTTTTTTCTGTATAAACTAATGAGAGTAAACGATTAAACAATGGAGTGGGGTCTTTGACGGGGAAAAGCTACGAGTAGGAACAAAATGGACGGTTTATTCTTAACGATGAAGCCATCAAAGAAAGTTCAAAATTAAGGGAGGGATAAAGAGAGATTTGGGAGGTTCGCTTAAAAGAAGGAGTGATAAGCCCATTAGCTCTCAGCCACTGGAGACGAGCAAGGCGCATCACGAAGAAACCAAGAAGTGACCAGTGACTAGATTACGTAAATTTATTGGTGGCCTTAGAGCGTGTACGATGGTTTGGTATACGAGGCACCTATGTGTCTCGTGCTCCCTGCATTCCATGGCCAACCGATTGTATCACACGCATCTGGGTCCAAATGCTAGGTAAATATGATTTAACTATTTTATGTAAAAGTGATTTACCTATTTCGTAATTTTAGATCACGTAAATAAAACATGCATAATCCTTTCCCTAAAAACAATTGGCTAAATTGACTATCAAAATTTCCAAAAGCTAAAAATCGAAAGACAGAAAGGTGATCGAAGAAGGAACCACAAAAGCAGGAAAAAAAATAAACGTCGATTTCTTCCAAACGAAGCTTTTTTCGATGGCGAAAAGAGAGGTAATTAGAATTATTCAGTTTCTACTTCACATTGTGCATTTTTTTTTTCATGATTTAGGGTAGGGTTTACTTTGTTGTTAATTTGGTAGGCCGACGTTAGTGAATCTCCTCCTGTTTAAAGGCAAACAAGGAGTGCAACGGCTAATAATCCAACATAAGAAGTTAATTTTACTGGTTTTGTCATCGTCCCTTTCATATGAACTTCGAAATCTAATTTGGTTCAGAGGTTTGAACATTGTGTACTGATTTTATGAGCATTGCTGAACATTATTATGTTCAATAGTGTTAAAATTTCAGCATAATACTTGGAATGTAAATGTTCATTTTTAGACATTCTTATGTTCATTAGTTGTCTATAGTTTTTTCAGCTTATGATATGTATTATTTGAAGGGATAATGGCATTTTAGACTTCAATGTTTGATTATTTTGGCATTTTGGGCCCCCAAGTTCTAAAGTTTGTAATTTGGGCCCTGATGTTGCAAAATTGCAGCAAATCAGGCCTTTTTGCAGCAAACTAGGCCCCAATGTTTGACAACTT
>JAOWAN010000043.1:4112868-4123875 GCA_028566635.1 Lobelia cardinalis
TTGGGGGATTATGAATAACAGCTTTAACGTTGCCTAAGAATTCTTTTCTCATCCCTTGTTCTGGAGATTGCAGCCTCCCGAAGGTTGCGAAGGATATCACCAGATATCAATGACCTTGGTCATTTAGCTTTTCAAGACTCAATCCAAACCTCTAGCTTCTCAATTATAAGCTCATTTCAATTCCAACAACTAACTTAGACCATCAATATCTCACATTAGTCATTTAGCTATAGTCTAAGCAAAACCTACAGCTTCTCAATCACAAGCTCACATCCAATATCTCCTTTTGACCCCAGCCCAAATTGAGCCTCGGCATCATAACTTGGCCTAAACTACTGCATCCATTAAAAAAACTTGGAATAACAACCTATATCCAAAAATTAAAATAAAACTCAGTACATGAAATATTTAAATTTTGGGGATTTAGAGCAGCTCTTTTTGCTTTTAATTGATTGTTACAAACAAAACCCTATAGTTTGTGGGTAAAACATGAGTTCCTCCATCCCATTTGTGGTGGGTGAATCCTCCCTCCGCTTGTTTCGGGAGGAGCAGTATTGAAAATGTTTGAGCAGTAGTAACTCAATCTCCGGACGAAGCTAATAGTTAGTAAGTTAGTACACATGACTTGAGTGAGTGAGTGCGTGTGTGTGTGTGATTGTGTGTGGGGAAGAAGAAAGAGAAGGAGAAGGAGAAGGAGAAGGAGAAGAACCTTGTAAGTGGAAATAGCATGGTCGAAGGCGTTGAGGAGAGCGGAATCGTCCCACAGCTCTCCCTTCTTCTTCTTCTGCTCCTCTTTTCCCATCTTCCTCCCCCTCTCTTCCCTTTCCTGTTGTTTCAGAATCTCTCTCTCTCTCTCTCTCTCAAAGTACAAATTAAAAGGTCCGCTCTAGTGGAAGGGGATAGAGTGAAATTGTGTTAAGTTGGTGCTCCGAGGAGAAGGAAATTTGAATGAAACATTATTCGTATATTCTGCTCAGGTGTGCTTAAGGAATTTTTTTTTAAAAAAAAGGAAAAAGTTTTAAATTGAAAATCTTCTTTTTTTGGGAGGAAATAAAATGGAGTAATTTTTTTTAAAAAGTTATCCTCCCCTTTTTCTTCCCCAAAAAAAAAAAGAAAAATTATAGAATTGGGAACAAAGTTGGAACACAACTCGAGAATAGAAGCTTATTTGTTTGTGTAATTTACTCCACAAAACAAGTATCATGGTTAACCTGGTTAGGGTCGAATCGAGAATGCTAAAATATGATATTATTCATCATATGAGATGAATTGATATTATTGTTATAAATTTTATTGTAAAATAATACATTTGTGCTAATATTAAAATGATGTGAAAGCAGATAGAAAGGATAAGAGAGTATGTGATGTGATAAGATTAAATTGATTTGCGATAGTGTATAGGTATAAGGGTAATAAATAGAAAGTGATAATATTAAAATGTAATATCGAATAATAATATAAATGTCATTTGTGATCAAATATAATTAAATATACTATATTACCAAAAGCAATTTCAATGGAAGATCGGATCTTATGTCCCATTTTTTTAAAATTTTATTTTAATCGTTTAAAAAATGACCCTAAATTTTAAAATTGTAGTTAATGGGATATGTATCAATATTTAAGAGATGTAAAATAGGAGACGAGACACCAAGTGGGACAGGAAATTCGAATTCAGACAAAATAGAAGTATATTCGTCCTAAAAAGTGGTTTGTTACAAATGTAATGGTCCGAAAGGAACTTCTTTGCTTTGTGGTAGGACGGATTATTTGAGATCGAATATTCAATATGATTATTTGAAATCAGTAGTACTTATAATTCATAAATTAAATGGTGGAGTATTATGCTATCTCTTCATCCCCCATTTATAGGAAGAAAAAAGTGGAACGAGGAAAAGAAAGACTCATCTCTCAAATAGTATACATTTTGGCTTTTATTTGTTGTTCTCTCAGGAAATTGGTGGAATAATACCTCTTGTTTTTTTGAAGTTTGATAAGGTGTTTTTGCCATGAACAGTCGAATAAAATCACGACTGCAACTTTTTCATGGTCAGACTTAAGGCGACATTGGTGGTGCTGTAACCCCCGTCTACCACGAGGTTAAGCCCACTGACGTATTTGGACTCATCGCTCCCCAAGTACAACGCTGCTTCTGCAATATCATCAGCCTCTGAAACCGCCTCTTTCAGGTTCGAAATCTCTGAAAGAAAATGTTCCGCCGTTCTCTTATCAAGCCCTGTTCCATTCAACATCATCGGGGTTGCCACTCCAAACGGAGAAACGCAATTTACCCTTATCCCGTACTTTCCCAGCTCAACGCACAAGTTTTTAGCTATCCCCACTACGGCATTCTTTGACGCTAAATAGGCGTATGCAGTGCCTCCATATGTCACGGAGGCGAGACTCGATGTGAAAACGATGCTGCCCTTTTTAGCTGGAATCATAACCCGAGCAGCGTGTTTGGCACAAGCGAATGCACCAAACACGTTAACGTCGAACACCCTCTTGAATTCGTCATAGTTCACTGCAGAAATGGTTGGATCCATGTTTCCTGATATTCCTGCATTGCTAAACATTATGTCAAGCTTACCGTACCTGTCAATGCTATGATCAACCAAACTTTCGACGTCACGATCAGAGCTAACGTCGCAATGAACAAAGGAAATGGAATCCGGTAGTTCGTTGTTGATGTCTTGGCATAAAGATCTGCTGACACTGTCCTGAACATCGGCGATGACTACCTTCGCACCGTGCCGGACAAAAAGTTGTGCAGTGCACCTGCCAATGCCACTGGCGCCACCCGTTATAACAGCCACCTTACCTTCCAACCTGATCAGATCGATACAACACAATCTGTCTTATTTTTTTCAGGCAATTGTATGAAGGAATTTGACCATTTAAATGAGAAAGTTGGCTGAAAGTTTACCTTTTGGCAATGGGAGCAAGCAAGGAAGAGCCTCTCATAATTTCCAGCTCTTTTTGTTTATCCTTTCAGATCTATGGTAGCAATGGCATAATCAGTTACTTCAATCCATCTTTTATAGTTAGCCCTTAGCCGGATGATGTGTTCTTGTGATTCGAAAAATAGAATCCGGTTGAAATATATATAAACGGCAAAGAGAGTTGGAAATTAACAATAGACAAAAATGTCAGCAGGCCTTGTACGTGACAAACATTAGCGTTAATTTTCGGATCTTGGGTTTCTCCAATTCTTCAACTTTTAATTTTTTTTGGATTCGTATTGCCCCAGCATTGCTAAACATCGTGTCCAGCTTACCGTACTTATAAATGGTATGATCAACCAGAGCTTCGACAGACAGATCAGAAGTAACATCACAATGGACCAAGGAACTAGATTTCGGATTTCATAGTTGATTTTATCGCACAAGGATTTTGCCAAGACTAACCTGATCAACATCGGCAACAACTACCTTGGCACCATGGCATACCACATGCACCGCCGGTTATAACAGTCACCTTACCTTCCAACCTGATTACAGAGATCAGTTATGGTAGATCTATATATCATATTCCGTTGCTCATGGCAATTGTAACAATGAATTCGAGCACAAATTACGCGTGGAATAGACATTTTCATTTAACACAGTGCAGCTGAGCTGATTCACAATGGCAACCATCAAATTTTATTTTATTTTTTTTTGACAAATTCGTACCCTTTATCAATTTTGTTCTATAAATTGTACACTAAGATTTACAAGGAAATGTAACTCAAAAAAACTGGGGAAGCTTCAGACCAATGTTACATACCGCAATTTGCTGCATTATCAGTTTTTTTTTACGTGCTCATCATATACAGATCTTAACACTAGCAACTAGGACTAGCTGAGAACAAACAGCGTGTTTAACCTTTCAAGAAGTTGTATTTGGATTCAACATAATTTTCTGCATCCCATAAGAATGTTCCGAAAGCAACTGCCTCAAGAACCAGCATTGTCAATCCAGAAAATGTGACAGCAACCACTTCATCGTTAGATGTATCAAGGGTACCATCTTCAGAAATCCTGATATCGGGTCTTCCAAACAACGCCTGTGTCTGCTTCTCGATCAAAGACATTGATTCTTTCGATCTTATGGTTGCATATCTCTGAAGCGTCTCCGCATCAAGATACATCACATAGGATCTCAATCTATATGCTTTGCCATCACCAGAATCCGTCAAGCTTTCTCCACTGTCGTCATCTGATGGCATCCATATCAACGAATCTTGATCCCAAAACGGGCTTTCTGGTAACGGCTCCGGGAAACGTGGTGGTCCTTCCATAAACCCTTTGGGAAGGGTGTTCATTGACCTCTCTAGTTGAAATCTCTCATCAACTCTCTTCAAGAAATACCCGTACATAATGGAAGCAGCATACAGCTTTCCAAGTTTGATTTTACTGAACTGTATAATAGAATTTAGGGGGCCAACATCCCGACCGCTAGTAACAAGGGAGATGTGACTTTGTATCATCTCGAGTGCTTCTGGTGAGTGAATGGATTCTAGTTTCAGCTCTTGATTAGGCCAAAAATCTACCCTTCCAACTGGATCTGAGGTTGCCATTACCTTCGGAATCATTGTGATTTCTTTGTCAGCAAACTTCTGTACAATCCAGCAATATATTATCTCTTCCAACACCTTTCGCCTCTCTTTTTCTTTTACTTCAGCTATTCTCCTGGAATTTGATGTATATTTCATATCATGATCTAACTACAAGCACTCGTTTAGTATAAATAAAGAAAAAGCAGAAGCATGCAAACATGACCAATGAACAAACCCTTTATTATTCCTGTAAAATAGAAGATTTAATAAGAGGTGCAAAAGTAATACAGCTCTAACCTGGTCTCTTAATCATGCAGATTTCCCGACGACATAAACGCACAAATTTGTGGTAACCTATAGTCATTATATGTGCACCCTCAAAACGTTTGTATTCCTATATATGTTTAGATCAACATAATTTCCTATGAAAAACGGATACTTGAAGTTGCCATCCTTTTGAAGATAACCAAGTTTGACATCTCATATCGAAATTTATAGATTAGTGTGGTTGAGTTGAAGTACTATTGTTTTGAAACTAAGCTTGAAGCTTCTAATGCTGGTAAATGATGGAAAGAAAGGAAGAAAAGAAAAAGAGCACAATCAAGCAAAATAGTTGACTTGTAGTGGGAGTTATCCACAGCTGAGTTTGATGAGATGATCAATGAACGTTATCACACTAAACCTCCAATTCCCTGATTGATACAGTTATGCAAAGTATCTGATTCTTTAATAGAAGTTATGCAAAGAATCACTAATTGCATGAGCAATCATGATCAATGTATATATTTATATTAGTAATTTGTTACTCCCTCCATTCCAGATTAACCGTTAAACGAGGTGAGTTGATTCCACCACTTGAATGTTCAAGTAGTGGAATTTCAAAAAGTACTCAAACTTACCTGATTAGTTATTGAATTAATCTCAAATGATCTTTTAATAAAGAGCCTGCTTGAGAAACGTGGTTTTCAAATCAAAACGTCACTTTGTTGTCACGTTTGACTATCTCAAGAACTTGAACTCAAACGAGTTTTCATCAGACTGAACACGACTTAAGCTCGAGTATCTCTTTATGAAAATGAGCATTTGTTTTCCTAGAACTGCATTGTTATGATGTGGAGACTAAGGATATTTATGTACGATGAGGACACCAAAGATACTTATGTATAACTGCTACTAAAATTGCTTAGGAGTCTTCTTCCATGAAACCCCAAAAATGCACTCATTTTGGGACAGAGGGAAAACTATTTTGGGTAATTTGGTACTTTAGTTGTCTTCTTCATTTTTTTTCTTTCAGCTGATCCCCACTGGGTGTGTATAAAGGGCTTTCCATTTAGCAAGGGGGGGGGGGGGACTTTAGATTCACGAATCTGGTTTTCTTGTTGGTTGGAACCACTTGTTGCATGTGGCTATATCCTACTAATTGGGTCCATTTATTGTATGTGGTTACATTTGTATATTACTTGTACTTCATTATTGGTGCAAGAAAATATATATACATAGACACATATATTACTTTAATGTATATTTTGGTATTTTGTATTTGAAGTAATTGGAAATACTTGCCTAAGGTTAGGCATTTAGACCAGGCACTATGCCTTAAATACATGATTGCAAACACCTACATTACTTAAGCTTAATAGTGCTGTAACCTAAATTAATTTAATCCTAACTAAATTACCAAGAAAAAACTTCCCTATGTGGTACATGATACAACCATACATACAGCCTTTCATGTGACAAAACGGGTCATTTTATCCATCTAGACTAACATTCTTTTCGTAATAAAAATCTAATTGGACAACATTTTCCATTGTGAATGGCTACATGTATGTATTGAATTAATGACAATTCTGAATGGACATGCTTTTGTAAATGACAATGTACAGACTTTTCCAATCACCAAATGTTACTGTATTAGTTATGAGCCCACAGATAAGTGCCACAAATCACAAATTGTAGAAACATAGACATTTTTCACATTGATTTATTCTTTAAAGTAGGACTCTAGTAGGGATGTACTCCTAGTGCCACCTTATATCATGCTCACACAACAGCAATCACTGGGCTTACTTCTCTTATCAAAGTGATGCAGTGAGAGTAGTGAATCAGCTAAAAGGTGGAAGCGCTTATTCTCAAGAGTTTCATTTGTGTCCTCGGAACACCACTTTCTTGCATGATTTTTTCTTTTCTTATTCAAAGTTTTAACTATGTTTTTCTTTAGCGTTAGAACTGTAGGTTTGGATGTTGAAACTTCTGTTATCAATACCATATATAGGTGACCTTAATTTCAAGCTTTATTATTATTTTAAACATGTTTTTTGAGGTTTGTTATAGTATATAATATGTGTCAATATATATATTCTTAAAATTTCCCCTTTATTGTCACATAGCTCGCCTTTCGGTCAACCGCCTCCCACCTCTCTCCTTTAATAACTATATTTTGAATAGATATCAATAACCTCAAGGCATACTAGTAATAGTTAATATTCCCTCCATTCCATAATAAATGACCTTTTAAGCAAAGAAAATTTGTTCCAAAATAGTTGACACTTTACGATTTATAGGCTTTTTTTACCTCTATTTTCCTAAATTGCCCTCCTATTCTCCCAACTACCTATGACCATTATTTGCATGTACCTCTTTTACTACCAATAAAAAAATATTGTTTAATAAGGATAATTTATCACTATATATTATTTCTTAATATGTGTGCACAAGTCTAAAAGGTCATTTATTGTGGAAAGTAGGGAGTAACTTTTATGTGCATCAATCAGTGGTGTTCAGAGTTTATCGCTTATTGGCCACAAACTAAACATAAACTCTTTAAATAGTTTATGTGAAACCAGAAACCATGAGCAGAAAAATAAACTAAATCAAACGGACCCTAAACTGTCTTACTTTTCATACCATCCATAGCCGCAGAACCTCATAACCCCTTAAACCCACAGCTAAAAGAAAGAACTCCTTTGTATTTTAAGCACTGGATTATGGTGTCTTGCTTGGGACTTTAATGCTGGATTAGGTGTCTTAGTCATGTCTGTAACCATAGACTAATGTGTTAAGGTCGTGTCTGAAGTGGTGAATTCCTAAGTTCCTAACAGCCAGCAAACCGTCATTAATCCCCTTTTCATATCATTATTTCCCTTAATATAAATATATATATATTTTTTTTGTTAGTGTTCCCCACTTACCCCCAACGTGACTCGAACCTCTGATCTATTGAAAACAGGGGAGGCGTCTTACTACTAGACCGCACCTCGTCGTCAATTAATATATTTAATATATTTCTTTCCCTACTAAATTTTCAAAAGTAATAACTTCTTTCTTCAATTACTGATAGTACTCTATACTTGTGTTAGTAAACTTTGCTCCTCATTATTATTCCAAATTATCTCATTTTTAGCAAGTATTACAATCAACTTATTCATATACCATTATATTAAATTTAATATTTCACAAAAAAAAAAAAATTTATTCGAAAGCTCGTGGAATGAATTTCACTTTGAGAATTTGAACCACAAAATCAAACCATGGTTCAAACCTAATCGAACTGAACCATTGCGGTTTTGTTTGGCTTGGTTTCAATATTTACAAACCGTTAACATGTGGTTTGACTTGTAAATTTGGCCAAACCGAACCATTTCCACCCCTAAATGAAGCTTCACCCCCCCCCCTCTCCACCCCTAGGATCATCCTCTAAATCCCTCTCCTCGATCTTGGTGAGTTAAGTGGATCCCCCCTCCCTCCATACATGTTCTCTTCTTTTACCATGTCCTATATTTTCTATTCAATCATTGAATATGTCATATGTGGATAGGTACTAAAAATGGCCAAAAGGTGCCATCCATTTTCCATTCAGCCCTAGTAACTTTCGAAATTTAAGAGCCCTAAATATACCAAATATCTCAGTCCATTACATCCTAATAAGTTTTCTTTCAGTTCTAATGGTCCCTTCCTTCTGTACAGCAGTCTATTGACTAATTGCATTCGATCCTTAGTTTGCATGTGTCCCTCAAATGTATATTTAAGAGCAAAATAGGTTTTTTCATGATTAACAAAGTCAATAATTGAATATTATTCAAAGCTAAATTTTAAAATAACAATTGTCAATTCTAATTAAATTAAATAATTAAAGAAGAAAAAAACTGATTAGAAAAATTAATACTCTGTGTAAGTATATCATCTAGCTGTTGCTCTGAAATTAGTTTATGTGCGGTCAGCCCAATCCATCTGGAAACCACTAGTTTGCATCCAAAAACACCATCATCATCTCACTTACTGCTGCAACTTACCATAAGCCTAATTAAGTACCCATACACAAGAACCTATTTTTCCCAATAATTCTGATAGTTAAAAGTAGAAAGAATAGAAAAGTGTCTCGACACAGGTTGCGACAACCATGCCAAAACATGCTCATTTACCAACAGAACTGGGTATGAGAATAATAAAGTGCTTACCTGTAAAGGAGATCGGCAGATGCAATGAGCTCTTCTTTCTTGGAATCTCTCTCAGTTTTAAGGTTCTCAAGCTGTTGATCAATGGCAGCAGGGAGCAAATGAGGATGTGTTTGCAAAATCTGTGCCAGGAGTTGACCAACTGGGGACTCAAGCTGAAGCGGAGCTATTGGAACCAAATTATGACCTGAATCTGAAGATGCTTTCACAAGTAAACTCCTGGCTCCGGACTTGTCCAACTCAATTCCTATTTTCGGAATGGAAAATGGGTAGCTCTACACGATCAATGAGAGACGATGAGAAGGAACGCAATAAGGCATTACACAAACATGGATTAAGAGAACGAGTGTTGCTCCTTCATTAGGAGGCCTCAGACCATAATTATAAATCAGAAATTAGACATGTCTCAAAGTGTTATACAAGCCTTAGCAAGAAAACCCCCTATATTATGATTTCCTATGCCATGTATGAATCTACAAATCTGAATTCATGTTGGACTTGTCTCCTTCTTTGCCAAGAATACAGAAAAACGAAAAGACATAAATTTCCATGCATAGTCTATCTGTTTTCTAGTTTTTACCAGTTCTCAAATGAGCCTTGCATCAACTTGCCAGACAGCTTCAATATGCAATTTCAGTGACTTTTATTTTCAAGTACTTCCTTGATTGAAAAAGATAAATGTGAATGTAGTAAGTATTAAAATGTTAGATGGTTAAGAATAGAAGACAACTACCAATATGTAAATGACTAATAAGGTTACTGTAAGAAGTTAGTAGTTTTTCAATGTATCTCTCCAATTGGGATGGAGGGAGTGAACATTCGGGAAACATTATATAATTGCTCAAAGTTCTTGCCCGTTCACTTCCAAAACAAGAGTGCAACTCCACCCGCAAAAAGTTACTCCATGGAGAGGTGTCATGGTCCACCTAGCATCTACAGGTGACAAGCTAGCACGCACACGTGCCCATTTAGCGTGTGTCCGTGCCAGCCCATTTGCCTTGGCTTGACTACCTATCTGCTGCCCAGCATGCATACCATGCTACCTATCCATCTATGTACCTCACCCCTTCACTTATGCCAAAGTACCCATGTCCTACACGACATCAGTGCAAGTGTGGGTATAGGTGTGGCTGTTTTAAACTACATTTGATGTCAAATCTTACAATTTCTGAGGATCTGACACCCTGATCCACACAGCATAACTGTCCATTCTGCAAACTTAACCATATCATCAGCTTGCTGCCCATGCTGCCTGACTGACTGCTTATCCATGATGTCAGCCTGCACATTTATCAGCCGAGATGGGGAATTTATGCTAGATTTTGTCCTCTATGTTTTCAATCACAAATTAGATTTAGGAGTTGTTAGTTTAACGTAATTTTCTAACTTCAATGTAATCTAGCACTTTAGAACATTAGGCCACATCTTTGTTCAGCCTGCAGGACTTTATGTTATGTCAGTTCCAGTTTTGAGGTGGCTCTAACTGAAACTATACTGGGCACATGGTAATTGCAGTTGTCTCTTACTGTTATCGACTTTAAGCTTTATAATGGTTAGTTTCTGTGTTATAACGGTAAGCATGGGTTCTTTTTGGTTCTATCGCCAACTACAGATTCCCATAATTCCAGCTTTACCTTGTGTTGCTCTAGTCGAACCATGTCATAGGTGAAGTAGTGTCACGCCTCTTGGATTGGTGGTTGTATGGTTTACCATAATCTACGGTTTAAACTAGAGTTATGCCACGTCACCAACCATAGGTATCCAAAAAAGTTCTAACTTTCAAATCAATCAATTCGCAGATTGATAAATAACGACTCTATCTGGAAAATATCTCAGATTGACCCATCGGCCTATAGACTTCTTCCGGATACCATTAGTATCCATTAAGGCATTTTATTTCGTTTGGATTTACATGTTCTGTTCATGTGCCCAAATCTAAAGGAAAGACACACTATATCAGCAGGTGCAACATTGCCTTAAACAATTTTCTGACCCCCCCCCCCCCCATAAAAA
>JAOWAN010000043.1:4129302-4145119 GCA_028566635.1 Lobelia cardinalis
CTTGTTGTTAGTTTTTTGACGATTTTCGTTCAAAATGGCCCTTTTGGCTATAAAATTAATACCATAGGACCCAAACGGCAATAACTCAGACCTGGGGGTCCTTTTCGCCTTTTCATGAAAACCATGGGGCCTAAAATGCAAAAAATCCATAACAAATTGACTAAAATACACCGGTGTTTAATTGTAGTGTGTAAAAATTTGAAGGACTCAACTGTAAAAAGAAAAAATAATTTGGCGCAGGCCCGCAGGGGACACCAACATTTGATGGAGCAGGAATTGGAGAAGGGGATAGCCACGGTCGGAGGATTTGGTGCTGGGAGTGGCGCCCGGTTGGAGATGGCCTAAGGTGATATTTTGGGTTGTCACACACACTCTCTCTCTCTTTCTCTCAGTAGTTTACTTTCTTTTTTCTACGGTCCATTTGATTTCGCCTCAACTTAGTTATGAAATTTAATTTCGTTTTCGTTTCTAGGGTTGTTGAAGCTAGCAGCAAAATCGAAAGGCACAATTTCTTCAGGGTGCTGAAAGCTGGGTAAGATTTTGAATTTGATTTTCGACTTGTTTTGATAAAGCCATAGGATTTCGTTCCATCACTGGGCCTTTGTTCTTATTTTTGTTTTGGCCAAGTATTATGAAAATTTTCTGTGTTCTTTGTTTCCTTGTTGGCTGTGATTTCTGTTGCTTGGTTATGGGTGAAGTTACTGGGAATTACTCCTACCAATTGTTGAAGAACAAGACCCCTAAGTTCTATGATTTTCGGATTGGGTTAAGATGAGTGAACTTTGATGGGCATAACTTGTTCATTTTAAATCCGAATTTGATGATTCTTGAACCTCTGTTGGATAACTTTTTGAGTTCTTTATGAATATGATAATTTCAGAATTAAGAGATGTGTTGATTTTGCATTAGAACAGTTAACTGATGTGTTTTTGTATGGAATGTTTATTACTTTTTTATTGCATTAAGTATTTTATTTAGTTTTGATTCTTATACTCTTGTTTTGTTTACACTCAGCTCCCTGGGCATCTTTTGATATCAAGGGAAAACATGTGTTACATGATTGGTAGCAACGTGTAGTTCAAAATGGGTAGAAACCTTATATTTAACGTACTATATGATTAGTATTGTACCATTTTAAAGCCTTTTCTCTCTTTTGTTTAGAGGGTTGAGTTTTTTTTTTTTTTAAACCTCTTTTCTTTGTATTATGCATCTGTTTCTACAATTTGATGTACTATATGATCAGTATTCATCTAAATTCTGTCTATATGCATGTTTGTGCATCTTTCATTTCTTTGGATTCCTTCTCCTTGTTCTCAAATCAAGTTGTGTTTAATTTCTCTACATTAATAGCTACCATTTATGTAAGTAAGAGTATGTCTATACTTAATTGATCATCTGCAAAACCATAGAAATGAAACAAACCCAACTTTTACATAACTTGAGCTCTGATCACCTCAACAATGGTTCACCAAGACTAGAAATTAAAAATCATTTTCTGAGCAACCAAAGACGTACATAAACACAAGCATAATCCTAAGATCAAGGCAAAGTAAGAGCAGATCTAACTGATAAAGCATACTAAATTAAAATTGATAATAATTATTATATATTCTAATTATTATTATGGGTAACATTTTTGGAGAAAATCCTAGTTTCTAAACAAGAACCAATGAAGGAGTAAGGAGGATATAAGTTTCGAGTTTGAAGAAAGAGTTTCGATTTAGAAGAAATTGGGAAGGAAAAAACATTTGGGCTCTAAGAAAAGGATTTTTGATTTGGAAGAAATATCGGAAGGAGATCAGATTCGAGTTGGAGGAAGAAGCCATGTTGCCCTAGAAATGTTCAACAAACTCGATTTGATTTGAGAACAAGGAGAAGGAAGATCTTCGAAATGGGAGTGGCAATTTAAAATGCATTTACATGGGATTGGTGATTGATCATCCAAAGTTATGCCTGATTACCGTGTTCATGCACTTTCTTGTAAAAGCTATGGAGTACAATGGTAGTTACTAGTTATAAATAGCCGGATCTTGGCGGTGGTGAGTTGCTGCTGCATTAGATTATAAATATTGGTGGATTAGAAAAAGAAGATAGCCCGAAATGGCTTCTTTTATTTCTGTGACCACTGTTTTCTTTTTTACATTGTGATTGATGGCTGTTGATTATGATGGGATCATGGGAAGGGATCTGAAATCATTCACTGTGCCATTGAAATCGGCTAGTAGCTCCAAGCTATAACTTGTCGTTGGGACTCGATTGTGTATGTAATCATAGTTAGGAACGCGGTACATCCCGGGACGTGAACGAGGAACGCCTGGCAATAAATTTCGGGTACCGTGGGGCGTGGGGGTAGGATTAGTTGGGAACGCGGTATGCTCTAAAATTATTTGGGTCGCTAATGAATTTTAAGTTACATACATATATATATATCTATAGTATAAATGAGAGAGGAAAATGAATAGTGATTTTTTGAAAATTGTGCAAAAGCTGTTAATATACAGATTTCAGTATTTTGTTGTTGACCACCAACAATCTGACCGTCCTTTGTTTAGGTATCATAAGTGGGCCCCATATAAAATTGTTCAATTGATGGAGTACTATTTATTTTGTTAACCCGACTTTCGCCATTAAATTGAATTTCTCCTTTCTTTTCGAACAAATTGGCAGGGCGTTCGTCCTCTTTTAAATTATATATATACGTAATTTTAAAGTAAAGTTATAATTTTAAATATAATTTAATTATTGTTTTACAAATTTAAATTTAAAAATAAAGTTAATTTTTTTTACCGAATATTATGTACACACATTTACATACTTTTCAAAAAAATTTGAAATTTCAATTAAAAAAAAAATTATTTAAAAAAAAAAAAATCATGCCGTATTCTTGAACACGAGCTTACCCTAGTATATATATATATATATATATATATTTGCTTCTCATAATTCATGTAATAACCAAAAAAACATTACAATAAAAGATAATACTAATCACCTTGAACCGGTGACTTTTTGTTTGAACCTTGTATCCGTATTGTACAAAAGCTGGAGAGGATTCAAGAAAGAAAAACAAAAGCAATAGAAGCGGGAGTCGGGAGTCTCGAGACGGTCGGTCTTTAGTCTTTTCCCGACTCTTTATCTCTCCTTTTCACTTTTCTCTCTCTTCCCCTATCTCCGTCTCAGTCTCCCGCTTCTCTCTCTCTTCATCTCACCCTCTGACCTTCAACTCCGGCAGGCCGGCGACCACCTCGAAGATACGACGACCCTCAATAAACCAACTCGATGACCACTTTTGGCGACTCCAAATAGCAGCAAGTCTTCATTCCTCCGTCTCTTTTTTTTTTTTACTATGATTATGGAACCCTAATTTGAACGAACTGGGATGCGTCCGGGAACGAAAACACACCGCGTTAGATCTTAGAGCTTGTCAGAGGCGGAGCCAGGGGGTCGGGAGGGTGCGGCCGACCCCCCCACGGTGAAAATTCGCGGTAATTCCTCATTAGAGAGGTTCCATCGTCGACCTTCTGCACCCTCCGGCATTTTCCGACGACGTAGGGCACCAGGGTGTTCGACTGGCGGGGAAGAAGAAGACAGCGTCTTTTTACGTTTTTTTGTTTTTTCTTTCTTTTTTTTCCAAAACGACGCCGTTTTGATAAGTTAAAAAAAAAAGGATACCTAATTTACGGAAGAAGGTAGCAGGGCCTTAGTTTTTTCCCCCTGAAAATTATATGGAGTGCCTAGGCACTCCTAGCAAGGAGTGCCCATAATGCACATAGCAATTATAAATAATGCACATATTAAATATATAATGCACATAAATTATGTTATGTGCATTTTTATAACTGCTGTGTGTATTATGGGCACTCTTTGGTAGGAGTGCCTAGGCACTCCATATAAAAATTGCTACTACTGCCCAAGTGCCCAGCCGCAAAACTAAAAAAAAAAAAAAAAAAGAAAACGAGAGAGGAGGAACTGCAGCCTGCGTCGTGCGAGTCGGTGGAATCGTCCAATCCGAGAGAAGGGCAGCTTCGATTTTGAATTTGAGAAACACGTTAGAGGTATTTTTTTTCCTTTTTTCTTTTTAGCATTATTTGAATTTAAGAAATACATTATAGGTTTAGAAACCCTTACTTGATTTTGTGATGATATTTTGACAAATTTGTTATTTTTGATTAGTTAGTTTGTGATTTGTAAGTGCTAGCTCCAATTTAGAATAATGTTTGTGTCTTAAACATTGATTTTTGTGAAATGGGTATTTTGTGCCCTAACTTATGAAATTTGTTTGTGATTAGGCAATTGTGTTTTTTTTTGTTCGTGTAGGTTGTTATTTATTAACTATTGCTATTTTGTTGAATGAATAGTTATTATTAAGAAAATTGCTTTCCAAACTCTCGATGCTTTTGCTTTTTTAATGATTTTTTGTGAATTCGACCCGTTCGTTTCATTGTCTAACCTGAAATTTTTTTCCGAGGGCGCTGCCCCCGAACCCCCATATAATTTCGCCCCCCCACGAGAACTTCCTGGCTCCGCCACTGGGGCAGATTGTGATAAAAATTGTGTGTTGCTTCCCAAATGGGAATTCTTTGAGTGAAATAGACAGTGTAAAGTATATGCTTAAAAGAATGTGAACTCTTGTGGTAATGGGTGTTTTATAGAATAAACTGTTGAGCAACATATGTAAAGAAAAGAAAATAGGTTGCTTTCCATCTTTATTGTCCTTACATGATGCATTTATCATTCAGTGATTTATGTCTATTCTGATGCCATTATCGATGGCTGTTTATTAATGTGAGCTCCAAGCGTTTTGCTAATGACTGTTATCTCAGGATTAAAACAATAACAATCTAAATGTTGAAAAGTCGGAAAGTTGCTGGTAGGGGAGAGACAGTGGGGGCACACTATGCCTTTGGCGCTCTTGAAGATGATATAATTATAAAGCATCGGCTTCTTACCAGGACTACAACCACTAGGGGTGAACCTCCTCTTAAGAAACTACAGAAGAAGTTTACTACTTTTGCTTTAGAAACCGAGAAGGATGCTGATAACTATGCTGATTGTGAGAGACTAGCCAAGGCTTTCTTGCAGGAGCTGAAGACTTTTGAACTGCCTCTCCTCAAGAGCCAAGCAGTTATAGATGCAAATCTTAGAGAAAAAGGGAACTTTGACGAATTAAAAGAAGAGATTAATAGGAAAATTGTGGAGACACAGGATGATATAGAAGATCTGAAAAAACAACTTGAGGAGAGCAAGATTGAAAGGAAGCACAAGGAGGAGTGTGAGACAATCAGAAAGTTAATTGCCACCCAACCACCCCGATCAGAGACACAGAAGCTTATCACAGAGTTAGAGAAGGAGATTGCATCATTGGAGGCAGAGAACACTGCCAGTTCAAGGACTTTGGAGCTGCGCAAAAAACAATTTGCTCTTCTGTTGCATGTGGTATGTGTTGATTTGCATTGAACATATGCTGTTTATACACTTATATTCATGATTAATTGATTTCAGGAATATTTCTTGTTTTTCAAAGCAATGTTTGCAGTAAAAACAAATTGCATCTACCAAGTATATCTTGAATCAGGAAATAGGCCTTATTACCAGCCTTTACAATGGTTAACTGAGCTTTTAATCCCATATTTCTCTCGAGTGTCCTTTGTAGGTTCTTGATCAGCTTCTCTAGACTATTGATGCTATTTAGGCTTCATGATGTCATCCTTGTCATTTAATCATTTATTTTTGAATTTCTGTTCCTTCATCTACTGTGGCTCGTTTTGATTGAAAGCCAAAGCTCGGTCCGGAAGAAAAGCCTCTATCTGGTCCTCAATTTTGAAAAACTTAATACTCCCTTCATTCCAAAATAGTGACCTTTTGTACTTGGAAGTCTTTAGGTAGGCCATTTGACTAAATGATTTGTGGACATAAATAGCTCAATGGTGGGTCTGAAAGAAGCTGTCAATATAAATCATCCTTTTTACTCCCGATAAGGTATGTAAGGTTTGTACAATTATCCTGGAATACTCCAAAAAGAATAGTGGACTTTCATTCTGGAATGGTGGGAATATGACGGAAGCAGTATTGAACATTTTAGCCTATGCATCCTATTATTTGAATCTGAAGCATCCCATTTTACAAGTGTATTTTCTTTGGTAAACAGCAGATTATCTTTAAGTTTACCCAAATACGTCTCTTTGGAAGTCTACCTTTGAGTGGTCTTTTGTACCCTATAGTTAGCATTTATAGACTTGAATATCGATCAAAATTTTGCTTTCAGCTTGCTCATGGTCCTTCGAGAACACCTCAGTTTGCTGGATAGCAACCCTGGTTTTTTTCTGGTTGATAAGAACTGTAAAGAATGCGTGTCAATGAATCTTATTGCCCTTTAGCCTGTGTTTAGGTTTTATGTCCAGATCTGAACAAGCTGGCAAGTGGATCATCATGCTCATCTATTTTGCCATCACGAGGCTTTAATTTTTTGTTTTCCAACACACATACTAGACTCCCTTTAGTAATGATGCTTAGCTCTTACTTATCTTAATTTTAATTTTTGTTTTTGCGCAGGTTGACGAGTTACAGAACACCATTGATGAAGAGCAGAAGAGTTTGGTAGAGGAGATGAGAATGGCGATGGACGAGCATAAAAATGGGATGGAGGATACTGCTGGTGGCACAGAAGCCATGGCTGTTGATTAGCGTATGTCACGTCTTTGTCTTAAACTTTGAAGCTTTAAGTAAGCATAAAGATGTTTAGGAATTGTCAGTAGTGGGACAATGTCGAAATTCCACCGTCTTAAGATAATGGTGAGAATATTTGTCTGAAATAGTGAACTTGCTTACTTTTCGTTGTTAATCACTATCCATCCTGTACTGGAAGAAGAGAAAGGGATCCTTTCTCTTTTCGTAGTCTTTTGTGTGTCAGATTCTACGGACCCCTATTCGATTTCTGCAAGCTCACAGTTAAGACCGGCCTCATGGCATTCTCTTGAGTCGAACCAACATAAGATTTCTCAGCCCCAGGCTTATTGTGTGGTGTATTTATGTTGTCAATCTCAATCAAATCAGAAACATAATATGAAGATGCTTCTTTTACTCCATGACCTAGATATAGGCTTGGAGAATTGGCATGTACTTGTGCTAAAGCTGGACACATTGTCTGGCTTTCTCTAAAAGCTATGAGATGTGATATCAAGTGTCCAGTTGTGGAAGGTTGTAGCTTCTGGTCACTAGTCATCCCAGTTTTTACGTATTTAGTGCACGTGTTTAATAGGAGCGTTTTTGTAATGATAAAAGTAAAAATAAGAAAGATATTTATAGAACTAATGAAAGAGAAAAATTAAAAATTAAAACCAAAATTATTCAATTAGAAAGGTTGTGTAAATATGCTTTGAGAATAGCGACTTCGGAGCACATGATAATAATTTCAAATATGGAAGGAAAAAAGTTTATGAATCAATGATTATTCGAAATGAAAAAAAATATTAATGTGTGAGAGATTAATCTGTCAAACAATTTAAATACTCCCGGCTTTTGGGAGGAACAAAAAGTTAATGAGTAAAATAGTTAAAATTATAAGAAGAAAAGGGGAAAGTTAAAAAAAAAAAATGGAGCCTTGTTCATGAAAAAAAAATGAAAATGCCAAAAAGAAACGATAAAAATGGATAAAAATGTAAAATGTGCAATAAAAAGGGGCAATAATAGAATTTGAGTTTGTGAAAAAGGAAGCCAGTTTATCCCCTCTTTCTACCCACGTAATAAGAAATAGAAAATCGTAATCTGTATATAATATTTTTTTTTTTAAGATTTTACTAAAATCGCAACTTTTTTTCTATAATACTCGAGAAAATATCGAACAAGATTTATTTATTTATTTGGCAAAAAGACCAACTATTCATTGTTTATTTCTTAGAAATGAAATGAAATGAAAATTACATCTCATGGGAATGAACATTACACAAAAGTAAAATGAAATGAAATGAAGATTGTTTGCCGCCACCAACTGACCATTACAGTTGGCTGATATTCAAGGTTCATCTCTACGCTCATGAGTCATGCCCAGAGTGGTTTTTACTTTCTGGGTTCATCTCATGCTCACGAGTCATGGCCATTCAACCTCACCAGAGCACAGCCGAGCGAGGCTGAATACAGTGGAGTCTAGAGAACATCTGAAGATATCAAACACCGACACATTGTAACAATCATATGCTATCAGCCAACAAAACCGAAGGCTACTGTTGGTGATCACATACATCATTCCTCCATCTCCTATGTGGTTCGTGGCCAAAGACAAAACTCAACCACCATCCCCAAGTAAGAGATGCAGACCCATTCTTGGATGTGATATCACATGAAGGGTATACGTGGGCTTTTTGAAAACTTAAAACATATGAAAAAAAATATATCAAAACAAACATTTATGACAAAGGAAACATATTAATCAACCGGCTCATTTCAAAATTTTACATCTGTTCTACGAATAGACACAACGGAAACATCACATGACACTTAAAAGAGAAAAGTGGGCTTACGGGAGAGGGGAGAGAATCAACAGGGAACACTGGTTTCAGTGATAGAAAGGTTAAAATACTAGAAGCTTTTTGCTTATACAGCCCTATCCCTTTTCATCTCTTTCTTTTGGGAGCAGCAGCAGAACCACGACCTCCTCCTCTTCCCCTGCCTGAAGGGGCCTTCTTTGCACTTGTGCTTCCTGCACCCTTCAAATCCATTTGTACCTGAATTCCTGCAAACACACCAACAAAAGGAATGGGGAAAAGGGAAAAAGAACAAAGAAATGTAACAATGAGCTATGTACATTTATCTCCATATGGAGAAAAATTATTAATAATAATGTTAAATAAACACAAACAGCAAACACAACAAAACTAACTAAGATGGGATTTACAGTCATTTAATAGGAAAACAGTACCAACCTTTTGAATTAAGACTCTCGAGATCCAGTTGAGCTGTTTTCTCACCATCAGCTGTACCATCTAATAGAAGCCACAACCAACAACTAATTAAAATCACCACAACTACCAGCCTAAAAGAATTCCCGACATATTTCAAGTGTATACATTAAAGGGAGAGAGAGGAACTCTGAAATCGTACCGGAGCATATAACAGCAAATTATGCTAAACAAAATCCCAGTACTTTATATTTTTTCAACTACCAGTTAGGATGAAGGAAGAAATTACAGGGATCTCTCTACATTCTCACAACTAGGTTGGACGAAATTGTGGAATGAGACAAGACAGAAAGCAAATCTGGCTATAAGCCTACAAGATCAACTTTAAAATACAGTAAAACAGAAAGAAAATGAAAAAAACTGACTTGAAGGCCCTAATAAGGGAGTTGATAAGTCTCGACAAAATATGTCAAGATGTACACAGCTTAGATGATGTTGTATTCTAGTAATTTCTTTTACCATGCTGGCAATAACATCTGAATTTTCAATTGACAGTCATAATTTAATTTTAAGCCAAGAGTAATTTGCAAACAATGTTATCAACGTATGTTCAAGTTAAGACTATACTTTTAGGAGTTCTTTGTGAGAGAATTAATGAATTATGGAGCTCACAGGATTCTATTCAATGTGTAAGACTTTACTCCAAGACACGGTACGAGTACTTCCAGAGAGTAGAGGGCATAATTAAGTTTGATCCACCGAGCACAGAAGAAGGAGGTGGAGTAGAAAGAAGACAAAAGGGAAACAGAAGCTCTGCCTCACAAAGGATCAGCTACGACCTAAAGACCAAAAGCACACAAGTCGCAATTCTCAATTTTATTCCGTCACTAGTTAAAGATGGAGTACATAAGACATCTCCCACCCTTCCAACCAAATAGTTCACTTTCCTTTTTAAGAAATCAACTTAAGAAAAAATCTAATAAACTAGTAGCACACCTTCTCTTTATGAGATAAAATTTCATCATTACAAGCTATATTGGTCAAAATGTAACCAAATTGACCAAAAAAGAGTCATTAGTGAGTCTTGGAACAGAGGAGTGTAAGACAAAAAAAAATTCTATAACTCATGAACACTAGTTAGTTAAACATAATGCCCTTACGATTTTTCTTTTCTTTTCTTTTCTGTTCTGTTCTGGGTGGTACATAAGAAATGTTGAGGGAAAGAGTGGTATCCTTGTCATCAGTGTCCAAGGGTCCCCACATATGGGCCAGACTCACTTGTTCATGGCACATCTATGTTACTCGGACACGACTGAAATGATCCCATTTTTCAAATTATAGGATCCTTGGGTACGGCTAACAAGTGCGCCAAAATTAGGATACAGGTATTGGAATATTTCATCCAGAAAAAATATATTATAGTCTATAAATGAATATGATTTTTTCTCTCAAAAATATAGTGCCAAGAAATTTATAAATGTGATTTTTTGTAATATTAAAATTGATTAGTATAAGAAAAAGGCTAAATAAATAACATTTTGAAAGTAAGTACATTGAAGTGTAGTATCAAAAAGTATAAGGACATAACAGTGAGGGAAAATAGGTCAAGGGATAATTTCTAAGACTAACTATTCCCTAACCATTTGTTGCCCTAATTTCTTTCTACGTACGCTGCCTCCTCCCCTGCTTCTTTCAACTCCAGCGATGGTTTCTCGTCCTCCTTAGTGCAGTGAGGCCTCCATCTCCGGAAATTTTCTCCCTCCCTCTCACTCTCTCATCCCCTCTCCCCATCGCTTGCCCAAGCCTTTGCTCTAGCCATATCCATCTATATGCCGTATCCAACCCAGGATCCGCACCCATAACCAGATCGTGCCGTATCGACCCTGGAATATCGTAAAAATAGAAGGATCCCGGTAACATAGTGCCGCACCACGAGAGGATAGGCCAGTAAGATTTTTATAATATTAACACTCTATACTCTAATCTTACTACGGACTGGTACAAAATTAATACTAAAAGGATAATGCTATGTCTACAAAGAGAAGTGCACTTAACTAAAAGTTTTGCCAGTCATATCGTCAGAACAATTAGACCAATCAAATTATGCTAACAAGACTCTTGTGCGCCTTTAGTACACTTCATTTGGTGGATGTAGCATTACTCGTACTAAAATGTCCAAAATAATAAATTATGACCCTAAACTATCACTAAATAATGATACAAAAATTTCCAAGAAACAACTTAATTCCATTGTTATTCTGTTTACATTAGTTTAAGAAATCGAAGGGTACAATTAGATGGCAGAAGTTAAGTTACTCGAAAACCATGATTTAATGGAGTTAAATAATAGAAAATGCTTTACTAGCCACATTTAGCATTTTCTTCAACAACAAAAAAAAGAGGAGTAACTCATACTTGGGATGAAGATACAGAGTTTATTTTGAAAAAAATAATTTAACATGTCTTTACTTGAATTTGACAATCATAACTTATGTTGCAGCTTTTCCTATATAGAAAATGAGTTGCACAATTATCTTCATATTGAACATCGCCTTTTGAAATTAAGAAGACTTAAATTTGCATAGTCAAATTTTTAATCTTACATAGCATGTAGGTTTTAACATTTGATAACCAAAACATAAACTGTAGAGTGCTAAACAAGCAGAGGTTGACATTCTGCAAATAATATACTAACATTCAGGGATCGCAATTTGACCGAACCCAACTTTATTTGCCCCGAAAACCCGATCTTTTTTAAAAAAAACGTTCAGGTACAGGGCAGGTTTGGTGTTAGTCTGGTACGTTCCGACCCAGATGTTTATAAATGTAATTAATTATCTATATTTTATACGCAGATTACTACGTACATGCTTATCTATTTAATACAATTATACAACAAATGCCCTCTGTTATGAACTGATTTACATTGGCACCCTTGGTATAAAGACTACCTCAAAGACTTTCTTTTGGGCTGCTAGGGTTCAGTTCATTCACGAATTACAGCGGCAGCTGCCTCTGCATTTTACCTTCTTCACTTAGGCAGTGCTGCATCCCTCTCCATTTCCACTCACTTGCCAAGTTAATTGTTGAAGAACTGGGATTTTGGGGAGGGGGGTGGGTCCGGTGTTAACAAACCTGTGCCGTACTCGACCCGTTGACATTCACACTAACAATAGTTGCAGAACAGACCTATGTGAAAGCTCAAAAAAGATTCAAAATTGCCTCTCAGATAAGAGTGTACCTAAGTCCTCTGTATCTGAAGTGTTCTCTTCTTCATTTTCTCCCAACTCATCACCTTTACCCTCCACTAAACCATCATCCACTGGTTCCAGCATAGCTGCAATCCTCTTCTTTGGAGCCTTCTTTATCCCAGGCAGTGTGATCAAATCTGCTGCACGAACCACGCGTGACTTGCTTCCTTTGTTGTATGCCCTTGTCAATGCAGCTTTCACAGCTGGCTGGACGCCATCAAGCGGATTCGGGCGGCCCTGATGCATTAAAAATACAATATGAGTAGGGAACCATGAACGACCTGAAAAATACAAAAAAAGAGATAAAGATGAGATATGGATGCCTGAAATTTAGATATATCCATCATTGAATCAAAGTCTTCCTGGCTAATGGAGTATGAATCCATAAACTCCACAACTTTATCAACAGCTTCTTCCTGGTGATCAATTCAACATGAAGGTAAGTTGTTTGCCTACCTAAAATTCAAGATCATAACAGTAAGCAAATAATATTCCAACCTTGGGTAGCATCCTCAGTGGATCTGTCAAGTGCTTCAAGAGAAGGGTAAGATAATCAACTCGCAAGGTAGTCCTACACCATTGGTAGAAAAGTGATTTAAAATAAATCCTACAGAAACAATAAATTGAGCAGTGTGCAAGTCCCATTAACTCCTTCAATTGGCCACATCCAGAATTTACAAATTCTCGTAAATATTGAACAATAACATGCAATGATAATGCAACTTTCATGTATTCATCATTAGTTCATGCGTAGCATCTTCTCATGTTTCATGACATGGTCCCTATAATTATGGAGGGACAGCCCCAGAAGGCTAACGTCATCAGGATGTGAATAGTTTGACTTCTTAGTCACAAAATGACTCCTCAACATTTCTAGAGCCAATGACACTTCATAGAATTTATACCCTCAACAGTCAACCTGAAATAAATGACATCACATTTAGGAACCTGTACATATCACTTCCGCCTCTCAGTGAGAACACCTTGACTGTTGACATATGTTAAAGGCAAGCTTTAACTTGCGTAGTGGTCACAGTCATAACGATCAAGGATCTCCACATGTAAAAAGCACACTTATTTTGGGAACGCATACAAGAACGACGGATGCTATTATGGAAAAGAGGAGTAACTTATAATAACCAAGACCAATTTAAAGACCAAAAAATCTTGCCAGAACCAAAGTCCAAGCAGAACCCTGCCTCATTGCTGACTTTTAAGTAGCGTCAATTAGTGAAGAAGACTACAAGATATTTCCACCAACTAGTCCACGTGAATCTACTGTGCAAAATTTATTGCTGATAAGGCCATGTGGAAGAGTAAGGAATAACTAACATTAGACCACTAAACGACAAGGATTAGGGCTAGGGTCTTGATGCATCTGTATTCACCATCCCGAAATGGTGTCCTAATTAGGAAGTATTTTAACTTCCATATATTTCTTTAATTGCACCAACACTAGATTTAATTTTTACAAGAAGTAAGAGTGAGATAATGTTCCCGAAAAGAATGAAAAATTTTGAAAGCCAACGGAAACTTAATGCTTACACTTACACATGAGACAAACGAAAATGGAGATTTAGGACTGTTTTTCTGTGAGAGAGTATGAAACCCCTAAGGAGATAATTAACTGTAAATTTCCCTAAAGCTTCAGAAGACTTCATGAATCAGGTAATAAAGCATAAAAGGTACTGGACTACAAAACAAATTGATTCAGCTAAGTGCCATACGATTTTAGATTCAAAGTGCAATGGCGCACTACAGAATATGGAGCATAGTCCCTCTATAGATTCAGCAACGTTCTGATACAATGTGATGCATATAGAACAGATTGAGCAACATTCTGATGCAATGTGATGCATACAGACATGGTTTTGGTTCTGTTAAAGGACACTCACAAATGTTACGCCGATATACTTATGGAGCAGTCTAACACAAGCTCTATTGCCTCTGTAAGACTATTTTTTTCATGACTAGACGCTCTATGCTAGAAAATCGCTCTTCTTACTTCAAATTAGATACTTGAAAAGGGAAATCAAACACAAAATAGCAAATTAAAATAAGATAAAACAGGAAGACGTAGATAACATGTGAGCAAAGTGAAGATATTCTAAAGAAGTTATAGATTTGACGAGGAAAACACTTCGTCGCCGGCTCTATACCTCCCTCAGCACATTCTGCCTTTTAACTGAAAGTAGCATGTATAACAATCAGCTACTCAACCAGCTCTAGTGCCTGTGGGCTAGTTCAAGCGTTCCTTGTACTAACATATATTACAGGATCAAGGTCTAACCAGGCTTGGTTGTTAAGCATGTTGCGACATATCAAAGAAATGCCTAGCAATCAAGCTCACAATTCGCAACATTTTCAGGTATCTTAAACTTATGTACTCATCAAGAAAATAGTAATTGCAAAACTGTGGTTATATCTGCAGTATGGAAACATACATGACCCTCAACTTTATGAAAGCAGTCGGACAAACAAATAGGTTCTTTTCGATCCAGTAGGAATAGTCAAGAACAAAGAAAACTTAGCCAATAACACCCAAGTTCTTCCTACTTTTTCTCTTTCCATCAAAAGAGGAACGAAAGAGAGGGAGGAAGGGATGCTAGAAAGAAACTTAAGGCACGCCAACCATTTACAGGTCCATAATATGGACACCTCTAGGCACATACTTATGTACTGTTATTAGTCTTTTTATTCTTAAAGCTACTTCCATGCATTCAGATCATGTGTGTCACCATCTCTAGCCAAACGGAAAAATAAAGAAGTCCATTCCAATCAGTTCCAACCCAAAACATTGCAACTAAGAGTCTGTCGTTGTTAATGCTAAACAGGTAGTTGCCAAGTCTAATTTAGGTAAATGCTTATTTCAGTAAATACGTTTTCCGGAAAGTAAAGTTCATAAAAATGAAAAAAAACTCTGCCTCAATTGCACAAGCCTTCCATGTCGAAGAACAAGACCCACTCTCACCTAGTAATGCAAAACTACCATCCAGCTATGAGAACTCTGCAGTAATATGGTAATACTACTTATTAACTATCCATACACTAACAATCAAAATATACGAGAATTTTAGTATCAACTGTTTCCGGTCGACAGCCTCTATGGATTCTTCAGTCATATCATTCTAGAGGATGCAGCCATTTATGCCCCTATGAACATAGGTTTTCTCATGAGGAAAACTATAATGGAATAAGTACCCTTTTGACTTGATAGACAAATTACCAACTTCAGGTTGAGGCGATATGCAAATAATATGAAAACATTCAGGACTATGCGCAGGAAACATCTTTTTTGAAATGGAGAGAACATATCAAAAGCAACTGCTCTATGTAGCGATTAGGTAACCAAACGAACTCTCAGAAATGTACAAGATCCTAAAATAGGAAACCACCAGATATTCATAAGATAAATTAGTGCATCAAAAGATGTCAGCAAAAGATTCAAAAATCCGCTTTTCATGATAGTATTTCCCAATGAGATGCAAATGGAGCACAAACCTCCCCAAATTAGACTCGCGTGAAGCTAGTAGATGAACATGCATATCCTCCAAAAGCCTGTAATTCTTTCCCATAGTCGAATTCTTTCCGCTCGTGAGGAAAACTATAATGGAATAAGTACCCTTTTGACTTGATAGACAAATTACCAACTTCAGGTTGAGGCGATATGCA